>JAVTVY010044806.1:0-21126 GCA_036873755.1 Hanleya hanleyi
TAGTTCATCACATGACTCGAAAATGGCGATTTACGTTGGCGTTACGTCGGTAGACTTTAGCTGATAGGCTGACGAAGTCACGTGGTATTGATTTATGGAAATTCCCTCTGGCAGTTGCCGAAAGTAGGCTGAACATAGATACACACGATCCCAGGGTCAGTCTTACGATGACCGAAATGGTTACAGGTTGTCTTTCCAACATGTCGCAGATCATAAAGTGTTAAAGTGTGAACGATAAATCGGTGTTTACTCAGCTGTAGAATTTTGTTAATTTTTTCTACGGGTGTTTTTGGAATCTGATGGCATAATTCTGTCATGTCGAGCACGAGTTTACGCAGAGTTTACTATTCCTTTAATAGGAGATCTGCAATTCTGGACAACACTCCCATATCTTGTTCATGAACGACTGGTTTCATATAAACTTTGAACACGACATGCCCAAGGCTCGTTCACTTTATATTAATTTTAAAGAAACTATGGCGGTTGTCTTAGCAGCCACGCGCTGGGCCACGTCATATGCCAACAAACGTATTGTGGTGCTCTCTGACAATACGACAACGGTTGGCATGATCAACAAGGGCACAGCAAAGCAGCCGTATGTAATGGCAGCGTTAAGACATTTGTTCTGGTTGTCCGCGCTCTTTAACTTTCGAATTACTGCGCGTCACATCTCCGGCTTTAGAAACACTTTGGCCGATAGTGCGTCTAGGATCCACGAACCGGGAAAGTTGGAACTGTTAAAATCTTATCTGCCACAACCCGTTAACCTAATTCACCATGTTACAATTCAGACACTTGCTTCTGTCTTCCCCAGGGACACTGGATCTGCGACAGGCCTTGGACAAGGAAGTAACCACATATCGGAGTTTGGTATTTGCTGATTCCACGAAAAAGACTTATAAGTCATTTCAACAGTTCTGTGCGCGTCTTGACATTGCCATGGCTCCTATATCCAGGGAAAATGATATATAGTCTACCTTGCACGGAAACTCTCTTATTCATCTGTATTACAATACCTGAACATTGTTAGCTTATTCACCGGGAATATGGTTATTCTGATCCACTGAGCAACTCTTGGTATATATCTAGTTTATTGAAAGGTATCCGTCGCGGACTCGGAGATAACGTCTGTCCTAAGCTTCCTATCACATTAGATATTTTATATAAATTGTTTTTCTGGTTGGATTTATCCAGTACTTTTGATCTTACAATCTGGGCGGTGTGTTTAGTTGCATTTTTCACCTTTTTCAGGAAATCGAACCTTCTAATCATGTCCCCTCTGGCTTTTAACCCAGGGTTACATTTGTGTCGCGGGGATTTCAAGTTTACCACCCATGGAACCGTAATTCGAGTCCGGTGGTCCAAAACGGTTCAATTTAAAGAACGTGTATTTGAAATTCCGATCCCTCACATCCCACGCTCCCCACTTTGCCCCTCCTGTGCCACATTACTGTCCTTTAAACTGACCCCGGCTGCAGAGACCTCGCCGGCTTACATGTATTTCGGTGTGTCCGCGCCCAAAGCTCTAACATACCCAGTTTTCATCAAACGCCTAAAAGTCCTCCTCTCCCTTGCGGGATTGGATCCTTCCAAGTATTCCGGACACAGTTTCCGGCGAGCCGGCGCGTCATTGGCCCTTCAGTGTGGCATTTCGCCTGACTTGATTAAATAGCAAGGGGACTGGCGCAGTGACTCGTATCTTAGATATATGGACCCGGCCCCCGCGGCCCGAGCTCAGGTTGCCGCTACCTTGGGCAAATATGTTCAAGACCATTATTCATAAACATTGCTCTGTGATCATACTATTGTTTTTTTATAAATCCTACAGTGATTTGGATGGTTTGGAGAGATTTGATTTGAATATTTTAGTTGTGACTTTGAATTTTAACTAAGGCATCCTTGCTGCGGTATTGCAGGCGGCCTTTGCGGCAAATTTAATTAAAATATCCCTACATCACCCAAACCACAGTAGTTATTGTCTTGTTTATGATTTGTTGTTTTTGTCTATATTTCATTGATTTATTATGTTTGTTATTTTATAGTTCTAGTTTATAGCTGGTCAAGCTTATCAGTAGGGACCCGAGTTAAGGTATAGATTGACATCAGTTAATCTTGATTTAACATGGGAGCGGAGGTTATCTAACTGCCCTGTCATCTTTTCTGTCTGTGACACGCGCCACAGGAGATCACCTGGGTATACACATTACCTAATGGCTTAATCCTCTTAGCGCTCAGGCGATACACAAGAGGTGAATAACGTAGACATACCTTGGTATCTTAAAATTTCTTCATTCGTCTGCAAACTGTTATAGCGTGCGGCCGCATCTTGGCATCTCAACTTTACCCCCATTTATTTTTAATCCCTCCCTCCCAGACCCTAGAATAATATGCTGCGTTAAAACCGATCAATGCGTCGTTATATAAATTGTGACAGATTTGATTTGAATATTGGAGAGATTTGATTTGAATATTTTAGTTGTGACATTGAATTTTAACTAATGCGTGTCGCTTTGCGACATATGTATCCTTGCTGCGGTATTGCAGGCGGCCTTTGCGGCAAATTTAATTAAAATATCCCTACATCACCCAAACCACAGTAGTTATTGTCTTGTTTATGATTTTTTGTTTTTGTCTATATTTCATTGATTTATTATGTTTGTTATTTTATAGTTCTAGTTTATAGCTGTTCAAGCTTATCAGTAAGGACCCGAGTTAATGGCATTTTGTTGGGGGCCAACTGTTATGATTCCATATATTTTATAGAAATCAAGAAGTTGAAAGATATAAAATCGGCCATACACCATTAACTCACGAACATTTGGTGAAAAGAGCCAGTCGCAAGGTGTATTCCCTGCCACGAAGATCTCAACGTGAAGCATATTCTTATCGACTGTATAGATTTTAAGATTGTAAGAGATAACTCGAGTAAAAGAAGAATGTATTTTAGATTATTTGAGAGTTATTAACTTGAATACTTAGAATTTTGTTTGATCGTCGCTATATAGCTGGAATATTGTAATGCATCAGTTTACTGAGTTACTAACTTGAATACTTAGAATTTTGTTTGATCGTCGCTATATAGCTGAAATATTGCTGAACGCGACATTAAACCTTAGTTCTCTCTCTCCCTATTTTGTATTTGTTGTTTTCAGTTGTCAGTCAGTTTCTAAGAATTTAAAGAAAGTTTCCAGGTATATAACAGGCTGAAGTTGTGTAAGAGGAAATCACTCCTCCCTGCACAAAGATAATAAATTTGAATCTTTGGCATAAATGTTTGATTTTCTGTCTCTAGAAACCGCTTAATGATCATTGTCACTTGAGAAGAAAGAACTTTCATTGTCATGTCCTGTGGAATCAGGGAGATAAAATTATCAACCTTATCAAACTGTTATTTAATAGGGTATGACTGGTCACCGTCCTCGGTGAGATAACCCATATAAGGGACAGAAACAATTTGGTAATGTTCAATAGTCTCAGATATTTTAGAAACGGAACATATTATAATACATGTAGGCACCATGGCCCGAGGAATGCGGAAACGTAAACTTCGTGGCTTTCAGCAGGGAAATGTGCCACATAACCTAGGGCAAGTTAGAGAAACAGATGAATGCTCATCTAGCACGGCGAAAAAGTTTGTTCAACGATAGGGAGAGATATGATACTTATCTCAATTCTGGAATTGGGAACAAGAGCGTTGCACGTGTCAGTCTTCAAGATGCAGACATGAACCAAAGCAATATGGAGTCCAGGACCACATCTTCCAGCCTTGATGGATGAGTACATGGAGTCCGAGGAAGAGTTAAACCAGCAACCTGAAATCAACACCTACAGAATACTACATATGGGGAAGACTGCAGATCTATGGAACTCTTCGTTTAAAGACCATAGGAAGATGAACCAACGTTACAATGGGAATCTGCAATGGGATTTGCAGGATGAGGTTCAGACGGGCATCACATTCGAAGAAAGTTTATTCTGCGACAATATTTGGTTCCTCTTCTTTTGCGCAAACGATTCTTAATTTACATGACCACATTTTGAGCAACGTGGTCGTTCCAGTAAAGCACAGGAAAATAACAGCCTTGTTTTATTTCTCGTCATCTGCATAAAAGAGAATTTTCTTTAAATTTGCATAAAAAAACCCAAAATGAAACCAAAACCAGTGTATTTGGGTTTCCTGTTCATTCGCATCTGTATAAGAAGATTTCGAAATTATTAGGGCAAGGTAATTCCAGTAAAGTACAGGTAAGCACCAGAATTTCTGTGTTCCGCCTCATTTGCATCAACCGATTCTTTTTTTTTTTCTTTTTTTTTTTTCAAAATGTTTTATTGCCATTTTTGATATTTACATATATGACCTCTTCAGGATTAAGTTGGTGGCGTTTTTTTTTAATATTATTGGCTTCCTACAATCACTCCCACAAGCACACACCCTTACACATTGTATCCATTTGTGATTCCACAACACTCTGCATACATTTATTCTGTACACGGTTATAGACATACATATACATATATAGCTATGTCCATACATATACCCATACCCATATACACATACACACACATATACACATGCATAGTATACAATTTTAGCTCATAGTCTACATTATGTGCAGTACTTTTCTCCACATATAAACACACATACATAAACATGTGTACAAACACACATATACATTCATATACTTATACATACATATATATATAAATAAATAACTATACAAAGATTGCATACATATATATATATACATACACATACACATATACATACATATATACTTATATATATATATACATATACAAATACATACACACACATACATATATTTGTCACACACAAAGGTAGTTCTACCGTAATTATTTAGTCTATACATATATATAGAGATAGAAGCATGACAGGTCTACCATTTGGTAAACCCGCCATGCTATATTCGTGCAGTCTATCTCTCTATATTTTCACCATACACTAAGGCAGTTAATTCTGCCTCAGTTTACTGATCTTTTATCCGTATATATATACGCACACACGCATATATACATGCATATGCGCTGGCGGCACCCCCTCTCTCTCCCTTATCAGTCACAGAGGTATATCGGAGTTTGTGAGACGTGTTCCTCTCCGCGAGAGTAAACTTCAACCAAATAGACTATGAATGCCCACATACATATAATAAAGTAAATAAGTGGCAATAGCTTGCACATGTGTGCGTATGCATCAATCGCCGGAAATAGCATTGAGCCATGGTTCCCATGTTTTATTAAATTCGTCAAGACGTGACTTTTTTATTGAGATAAATTTCTCGATTTGGTATCTCTGTTTGATAATATTTTGAATAGCCAAGATTGAAACTGATCGATTTTTGAATTTGGATTTGTAAATGTATTGTTTCGTGACCAAAATTATAAGATTGAGTATTTTTGAGTAGCAAGAATTTGTTGTTTCGCCAAAGTAAACGTTTATTGCCGTGAAGGTAATTGGTAAGTGAGTTTTATTTCTCAACCATGTCTTGATGTTTCTCCAGAGAATGCGCACTATATCACAGTTCCATAGTATATGTTCAATCGTTTCTGGTTCTTCATCACAAAATGAGCAAGAGTCATCGTCTCGAAGGTTAATTAATCTTAAGGAACTGTTTGTAACTAGAATTCTATTATTGATTTTAAATTGTAAGTATGACAGGGTTGAACAGCATGTAGTTTTAAAAGGGAGTATATATACCTCGTCCCATTTAATGTCTGTTAGAGTCAGGATTTGCTCCCACTTATTCTGTGATTTTGACCGTACAGACTTTGCAATGAGCGCGTTGTACATATCTTTACAGCCTTTTTTAGATTTTGTGAGGATGCGTAGGTGGAACGGAATATCTGGTCGTATTATTGTAATATTTTTGGTGTCCCCTTTCAGATTTCTTTTCATCGATTCAGTTGCCGAAATAATGCTGAAATATTCGAGGAAATTTGTTTTGATTCTGTAAGATTTGCTGAAGTCTTCTATGGAGTAGTAAGACGTATTCGGGTCATTTGGATTTATCAAATCTTTTGCAAATTTAACGCCAGCTTCATACCAGTGCCGAATGAAAACAGGTTTGTTGTTGACGGTGATATTGTCATTTCTCCAAATACTGACATTGATTAGTTCGTTGATATGTTTTGGCGTATTATGGCGCACAACCTCATTCCATGCACCCAACACATCAATCCAAAATGCATATTTGCATTCACTGATCAGGGTTCGCGTAAAGTAATTTCCAAAATCGCCAAGGCACAGAATTTCGCGAAGAGACAGGGTCAACAAAGATTTCCAACAGTACTGCCCATAATATAGTTTTCGAATCCATGTAGATTTCAGCGCATGCATGAAACTGTGAACGTCTATCATTTTTAGTCCACCATTCTCGTAGTTTTGTATCATTTGATCTCTTTTGATTTTGTCAACTGTGCATCAACCGATTCTTCATTTGCAGAACAAGATTTTGAAACTCCGACCACTGTTTTTCGGATTTCTCGTCATTCGCATAAGAATATTAACCAATTGCAGCAATATCTATTGGGGTTGTAACAATAAGTGATATCATCGGGGTTTGTTGTAGATCTCTGGCTGATTCGCAAAACATGGCTTTTATAAGGTACCTTTGTCTGTTCCAGCTGCACGTGTTGAATACATGGAATCGGGATGGATATTTACCATTAGACTTCTTCAAACACCATTGTCGTATATTGCCAAATTGATGCTGTTGTTTTGAATTAATGATATATTTATAGCTGTAGTTTCTTCCGGCGACATTACTGATTGGGTTATGCGGTGGTATAGGTGAGTTGATCGTTTTGTTTGATTGTTTTTTTTCCAGTTACGTCAAGAATAGTTTCTGTGTCATGTTCGTTGTTTATAATATTGTTCACTTTTCTTTCTGTGTCATGGAGTCTTTCTGATTCTCCTTCAGGACATAATTAAGCTCATGCATCTTCTAATTACAACACATATAATTCATTTGATGTATTAATGATATATGTCAAGAGTATCATATTCTTTTAGAAAGAGGTGTTGCTTGTTTTCTACGATCACTATTACAGATTGTAATGTATCGAATTCTAATCTGACAGCGTCAGTTTGATAAACCATTTTATATGATACAAAGGACGGAAGCTGTAATTGAAAATTGGATCTATATTGAAGAAAACGTACTATACTGTAGTGTTTTCTTTTGTTGGCTGTAGGCGCAAATCTTGGGTATCGAATACATGCTGGCATATTCATACAAGTTCTACATCTTTTATAAGGTAACCATATTGTCACGTCAAATTTACGATAACAGAAATACGTAACAGAAAAGGTTTGTGAAGTCAATGATTAACAATCAAATATTTATTTACAATACTAAAATCAGATTAAGTAAAGTCAATACAACAAATAAATGTGAAATATAGTCTTACTGTTCAATGTTATACCGGTGTATACTTCACAGTCCGTGTTGACGTGTACAAATCTCTTCACAGTCCGTGCCGATGTGCACAAATCACTTTTCTGTATTTTGGTAGTCCAACACTGCTCGGTTGTTTATAGTCCTAATAAATGTCCAATTTCCGACAGTTCAATCACATAGATTACACAGCAGCCAAAAGTCAATTCACAAGAGTATAGCAGTCCACAGCAAAGGTAACATAGTATAACGCACCCGAATAATGTCAGTTTGAATTCCCTCTCGAATAACTGAGTGTTACGCTATTTATACTTTATGCGGCATTCCAGTACATTCTACCAAATCAAGAAGCCTCTCGAATATGCATTACATCATCATCTGGCCTAGATACAATTTATATTTATTTTCTAGAAAGATCGAAGTGATTAACACACGTAAACAAGCTTGCGTCATATATTCTAGAAACATCCTGTCTAATAACAGACTACAATACCATGACAATATCCGTTTTGTAACTGGATTATATATTTTTCTAGTGAATGGAGGTAGGTGGTTTGGTAGAATTATGTACTCTGGGGAAAATGGAAGCAAGGCACAAGTTGTCGAATTCCTTTATCATTTGGTCTATGTTGATATCGATCAACTAAACCTGAATATGTCTTTCTGATTCAGATCGATGGGTTGTCATTTTACGGGATTGGAGTTCGATGTTTGCGCTTCATCATCTTAATAGTAGGTCAGGGTAGTATTATTTCCAGACGTCTTGTGGTTTTCGTTTCAAAATTATATATATATTTTTTTGTCATTTGCCGCATACCATTTGAATACAATTTTTAGATATTCGAATTCGTATTGTTTGCTAGTATAATATATTGCATTTCAACGTTTGGCTGCACTCTATTTTCCTTGTACTATGGTCATTACTGATGGTTGATATATCTCTTCGTATTCATTATCGGTTTTGGGATTTTTATATTTATATTTGAGTGATGAATGAAATGATTTACTGAAAGCGGACGAGGAAAGTTAAATCTGTTAAATGTTTGGTGATGTGTTTCTGCACAGTATTGACTATTTTAAATAATTCATCACTATTCACATGCAATCTATTATTTTTGTTACCTGGGTTTTTGTCGATTTTAGAGGAATTCGATCAAAAGAGACAATGGGTGTTTGGTGATCCATGTTGTTGGAATTCTATTCTAAAACAAGCTATGACTTTACCGATGGGGTGTGTCAGTGATATAAATATATGTTTTAAAACATTCGCGCGATTGTAATTGACTTTGTTTTCAATATGGCACATTTATTAGACCAATCGAGATCTGAAATTTGTCACATTTCATAAGTATTTCATGAGTAAAATGCAAGTATGTCTCGTTGGGCAGCTTGCCAGAATGTTGGGGCTCCTGTAATAGGATTCTTCGGTTTGTAAGGAGAGGCTGACTGCAGACGTGTACAGACTGAGTTTAACCGTTTTTGCTTCTGATGTAAACTTTGGAACGTTACATAATTTCTTTTACAAAAAAATGTTATTTTGTACAATTACCTGCCTGATAGTCAGCCTATTCTCAGAGTTTACGCGAGTTTTACCCTCCTATCTGACATTGATTTTAAATTACATTTTGATTCCGTTTGTTTCAACGGTTATGAAATGCTTGACGAAATCGTGTAGACCATTTAAATCTGTAGAATTACTTCAATGTTTGTTTACATCACTGGTAAGATGTAGCCAGGATAATTTGTTCTTTATGGTCACTCTGCGCTTAAGTGCTCGTAAAACTGAACATCTACAGCTGTATAGTTTTGGTGTATGATAAGTGCGTGATGCCATTTTAATGTATAACCACTTTAGACTATTTTAACCCTACACGGCAATATAAACCGCCGATATCATTGCCCTAATCTGTTATCTCAAATAAACTGGACAGCACCTTAAAGATTAAATGTACGTAAATTATCGTTTTTGTCCAAGGACATTGGCTTAAGCAATAACTTCTACTAAACCCATCATTTGATGTGTTACTATGAATGGAGTTTTTAAGAAACAAGCAATCAAATATTTTATGAAGTAAATTATGTTATATCAATGTCATAATATTTACAATTATGTTTTATCCCGTTGCGTATTTTAGTTAAATGTATGATGTATCGATGGTTCGTCATTTCTCTTCAAAATATTTCCTTTTTCTGGGATAAAAGTGTGCAAATCTGTTTCACATCAGATTATTATTCGCTAATTGTTCTTGCAGTTTTTGCGAGAAATCACATAAATAACAAAAATAAAGAAAATTCGGACAGAAAAATCACACCGACCATATTAGATTTTGCTACAACCCCTAATTCAAGGGGAAAGAAACATATTTACGAGAGGGGAAATCTCCTCCTCCTAGGCCTGGGCAGGTCCAAAAGAGCCCAGCCCTGGTACGGTTAAGCTACAGATCTACAACTGCTATCACATATGAATAACATCTACAGATATATAACATGTATAACATTATTTTACCACTAAAGGTGGTATCGGTTGATGAAATTTGAGATGCGGGCACATGGACTATATTTCTTAATTTATTATGGAGTTTATCCTGAGAAAATGACGTGAAAATAATAAAAAAAAATCGATAAAAAGTATTTTTCACTGCAGGACGTCACTGTGACGTCATCAGTGTGACCATTTTGAAATATTTTCTGATAGCGGAGATGTATTGTGTCGGCCTTTTACTTGAGAGAGTAAGTAACCAAGCTGTGGATACTGCTTAGAGAATAAATAGCTGAAAATATTTATAAACATGAGAAGACATGCGGAACCAGGAGGATGAATCAGAGTGATCTTGATGGAGATTCAGATAGTCAGAGGTTCTTCCAACTCTTTTGTCGCGACAACCGTTAAATTCTGACAGACTGCCTTGGCTGGAGTTCGTGCTTTATCTCCCCGTAAACAAAGAGAAATGCGCGACCAGAGCGTTGCACGGCCTCTTTCCGGTAAAAATTATAAAAAAACTAACAGCAGTTCTATAATACTTCTCATATAATTCTTGATGACCCATCATGATCAACTCAGATCTGACGTTTCATTCTTCGTATCTTACAATGCAACCAACGGTGCTTTGATCTTTTTTTGAAAACGCAACTGTCCCCGTTTCCCGTTTGAAGCCAAGCGCTAGTATCGGTAACATGCGAAGAATGAAATGGATGTTCAGCTGTCCTGTTAGAGCTCGGAATATAACTTAGACTCAACCTTAAAAGGGTGGTGGAAAAAATGCCGGGGTACTGACAAGAAGCCATACGACCCCACAGAAAAATATACTGACTGCATAATTAAAAAACATCACAAGAAACAAAAGTGATCCCTGTGATGATTTGTATCCCAGCCACGCTTTTAATGTAACTGTTCATGTGGGCACAGAGACCACAATGGAAGGAAGGAAATACAGGACCGGGGGAGACTATTTTAAAATACTTCGATGGTATACAAATTCACTTCGCCCATCTACATCCCGCTGTCCCAAGCATTCCTCCTGGGCCGGAAAAGGCTTTTCCGATAGAGTATCTCTCTGGTCATAGAGAAGTCTCCCAGGTAACATGATAAGCCCCATGATAACGTCCCATCCCTCTTCACTACGGTGCTTCACCCTAACTGCTTCACCCATCTACCAGCCCCCGAACTTTTCCTTCCTAGCTGAGAGAAGTTATCCCATAGATGAGACATCACCGCTAACAGGGGGTAGGATAGAAATTTGCCATGTAGACCCTCACAGACTCAATTTTCGTTTGCTTTCCCTAAAAGCAAAAGATAAAATTCATTTACTCTTTTTGTTCCATCCATCATTTCATATCGAAGTTTGAGATAACAGATACTCGCATATATGAGGATCGGGTCGATATTGTTATGATTAACTTTCAGAGATACAGTTTTTAAATTGCATGGACAAATTGCATTGAACAGGTGAAATTACTTCATTTGCGGTTCAATAGATTATCAAATATGTTACATTTTACCATCGCAGATATGTTTAGGTCTTGAATGGACACAATCTGAGGATCAAATATATTTTCGTTGAGTATCCTACGTGTGTGTCAGCAAGCAACAGCAATCAATATGACAAGTTGATACTCAAACAGACGATGTTTTGCAAGAGGTCGAATGTTTACCAAGTCGAATGCCTATCGACATGGAGCTTAACAATGTTGGAAAAAGTGATTAATCTCTCAGACATTCAACTCTATCGAACTCGGCGTGTTTCCTTTGAATGAGTCAATATGACCTTAAACGGTCCTGATTACACAAAGCTGAGCGGTCGGAATCTATCAATGTCCTAATCATCGATTTGCGATTCATTTATTGTGTAGCAGGTGAGAAAACATCCATTTGACGATTTAAGTGACCCTTTGTTTTGGAGAATCAGATATGTTCGTACATTTGACTGTCGATACTTATCTCATCCAAATTAAGTTTCGAAAACACCGATAAAAGTTAAAAAATTTCTATGAAAATGTCTGGATGTAATAATCTGATAATAATTCTCTATATAGTCGAACACGACGTTAAACCTCAACTCTCTCTCTATATAAAGTCGATGTTCTCCCGTTCAGCTCATAACAGACGACGGGAACGCCGACTTTGTGACGACATTGAGCAAAACATATTTAGCAGCAAAGGATCATAGTGAACGACAGTATAATGAGCCCCCTACAACATATTTCAGTTGTTGGCTTGGTGATGCTGTTATTCATGAGCAATCATGGTAAGTATGAAACATTACAGTCAATGAATGCCAGGATAATAATAAAAATTGTAAACTAGACATCATTGGTTCAGTTGCACGAGTTCCATGACTTTTACCAATGTATTCTTTCGCTGTAATCGGATGAACTTTGAAAACGAATGCAAAAGTAGCTAGCGAATTCGGGAAAAAGCGGATCTTACACGAGTGGCTATTTAATATGAAAGTTATGACACGAGTTGAGTAAGTTTTATATTAAATTGCCACGAGTGTAAGATTCTGCTTATCACATAACTATTTTAAAGCAAATTATAAGCGCATTAATTCTAAAATTTCTCTATCAATTTTATCTCAAAATTCATTCTTTTTTTGTTTCCTTCTCGACGAAAAAGCGGCCCTGGCTCAGGCGCATCACAGACTGACTGGTGGTATTCCTATCAATAATAGGTCTATGTATAATGACATATTAGGATCATTTGTGCGGCTTCTGATATGATTTAACGGCAATACCTCTGACTGCAGCAACTCTGACCATCTGCAAGAATCTCGGGAATTTCACCGCTTAGCATTGGAAGATCCCTTTTCATGTCGGAGATTCGCTCGTGGATTAGCAATTCCTGGTTCCTGCACCTATACCCTATCACAGTAATACATGCATGTATTACTTTGATGGTTGTTTTTGCATTTAGACTGCATACACTGAATAGTAGATTATTTACTTCCTGTTCCGTAATGTGTAATTTGTCAACTTAGAGTAGATGCGAGTTTGGAGCGGTTTTACCAAACTGATAATAAATAACGCGACCAAGAACACTTTGTACATAGTTGATTGTATCACAAGCTTTCGGAGATAACTTTCCTGATGACTTGATGGGGAAATGTTCTCTCTCAACGCTTGCAATGCAATCAATTATGTACAAACTGTTCTTTGTCGCGGTATTTCTTACTTGTCTAACTTAGATTCTAACTGTGTTGTTTTAAGAAAAGTGTTAAATGTTTATTTTCTATCACCGAATACCTGTTCATTTCCATGTATTCCTCGGTGGAGATGGTCAGACATTGACACGTTAAACAATGTCAGTCCTGTTCGGCAGACCAGCGCAGAATACAAGCAGCGCTTTTGTCCATGTCCACTCAAGTATAGTAAAATCTAACATCACCGATGTAACGAGATATCAGTTTAATTACCAATACATTGTCTTTGTAATAGCCATGCCGACGAGATGATAGATTTTTAATTTGGTGTATCCGGTAACATACAAGACTGTATACCGAGTAGTCAAGCAGTCCTGCATTGACAATTAAATGTTTGCCCAGCATTAATTTAATTGCCAACGCCGGATGCCTGGACTAACACGATCACAATGGCAAGTCCTGTGAGCTTTATCAATCAATTTTAAATTTAGATGGCGTGTGCAGCTGCGAAGCAGCTATGTACGCCAATGACTTTACGTTGAGTTTGCTTTTTAAAAAAAAGGATCATATAAATAGTACAGAGTTGCATATCTGTGCAAGATGTTGTAGTTTGAAGCAGAGAGAGCTTCCACAGATAGTATTATTATTAGAAGGCGACACAGAAAGTATTGTTTTTAGAAAGCGAGGCAGGTTAGAAGATTTCGAAGAGGAGAGGTACATAAATATCAACAGCAAGTTCTTTATAAATATCACAACGACCCAGTTCAATAAAAAGTAAAAAACTCATTAAAAAGGCCAATATAATATAGACAATATCAATAAGTATATCACATGTATGTATATATATACATATATAAGCATGAGGTACTTTAAAGTTATGAAAAAGCTGTTACTACCTGAATCGGCGAGTGCGTATCATAAAATTTGCAACTGCCTTAAAAACTTTATCTCTGTTTCGTTCTGGGTTAAGAACATGCTCAAAGGTTGGATTAAATACACCAAAAAGTAAAAGTTCATTAAATAACCTTTGGCGTTCATTAGTATGCCGCCTGCACGTCATTAAATAATGCTGGACTGTGTCCTCCACGTCACAAGTCTCACAGAGACCAGTTGGGTGCCTGGCCATACCATGCAAGACAATATTTACCGCAATTCGACCAGATAATATTCTGAAGATAAGCACCTCAGCCCGTCGATTGGGAAGAGATATATTACCAGTAGTAACACAAGGCTGAAGTGCATAATAAAAACGACCTGTTGTTGAATATCGCCATTCCTCCTGCCAAACATCAATGAAACCGGACCTCACTGGTATCCTAATCTCATCAACATCCAGCCCAACAGGGATGCCGATATCATTTAAAAGCAGAGCCTTTTTTGCAAGCTGGTCAGCCAGTTCATTTCCATACACATTACAATGGCCAGGCACCCACTCGAGGCACACCGTGCAGCCGGCATAAGATAAAGTTGTAATAACATGCAATATTTCATATACAATTGGAGAGCTTTTCTTCCATGCAAAATTACGCATAGCATGCACAGCACTTAAAGAATCTGTAAAAATAACAGCTCTAAAAGGTTTAAAATCTCTTAACCAATGCAAAGAGCATAAAATTGCAACAAGTTCCGTTTTAAACACAGAAATATTATCACTCAATCTTTTAAATGAACTAAACTTCATTTCTGGTACAACAAAGGACGCCCCTGTTCTACCAGTATCCGGGCATTTGGAACCGTCAGTATATATATGTACATACCCACCCCAATTAGATAAAATATGTTCTTTAGTGTATACCTCCAACATATATTGAGGATCAGATTTTCGAACTTTATTATGTAAATCATCTGATATAAATGGACTTACTAATTGCCATGGTGGAAATGGAGGAGTGAATAAATTAGACATCGAGAAATTGTCTATATTCAATTCATTAAATAATTGTTTAGCCCGTACACTAAATGGTTGAGCACGTCTCACAGCTATATTAGTGAAAAAAGCATCATACCACGATTCTTTTAATGTTTCACTCGCAGGATTATCTGGAGATATTTTTAATTTCAGGGCAAATTTAAGTGTAAGCCATTTCCGTCGAATATATAATGGAAATTCATTACATGCTACCTGTAATGCATGTAGCGATGTAGAACGCATAGCCCCCGTACATATACTCAAGGCCTTATATTGGACCGAGTCCAATTTGGCCTTGAGGGTATGCGTAGCTGAATCATAGGCTTGACAACAATAGTCAAGACGGGAACGAATCAATGCCTTATATAAAAGTAATAAACTTCTTTTATCTGCCCCCCAACTCGTGGACGACACACACCTCATAAGGTTTAAAACTTTCTCACACTTGGTCACTAGCAAATCAATATGCTGAGACCAAGTAAGCGTTTTATCAAAAATAACACCTAGAAATTTGAAAGAATTTGACACTCTCATACGAGCATTATTCAAATATAACTCCAGAGCTTCTGGTAATGGACGTTTAGTAAATAATACAGCCTCAGACTTGGCTGAGGAGAATTTAAACCCCCACTTCTTACCCCATGTAACAATATCCACTAACCCCTGTTTCACATATTTGACTACTGTATGAAAACTTCTCGCAGAAATCCACATGGCTTTATCATCAGCAAATAAAGAGCATTTAAGTTTTGGATTAAGTGCTGACGGAAGATCATTAATCATTAGATTGAATAAAGTAGGTGAAATCACACTACCCTGTGGAGTTCCATTTTGTATGCCAACCATGCGTGAAAAATCTCTGCCAATTCGTACTTGTATTAATCTGTTAGTGAGAAAGCTTTTGACATAACCTAACATATTCCCCGTAATCCCATAATTCAACATTTTTATTAATAGCCCTTTTCTCCAAACCATGTCATAAGCCTTCTCAACATCCAAAAATACTGATAATAAATATTCACCATTGGCAAGGGAACTCCTGATATCAGTTTCAAGAGTAACCACATGATCAGTTGTACTTCGATTACGTCTAAAGCCACTCTGACAAGGTGAAAAGATCTTATTCTTATCTAAAAACCATAAGAGTCTACTGTTTACCATTTTTTCCAAAAGTTTTCCTAAATTAGACGTTAATGCAATTGCCCTATATGAAGAAGGGAGAGAACTGTTCTTTCCAGGTTTGACAAAAGGTATTATAATAGCCTTCCTCCAGGCGGAGGGAAGATTCATGCGGGACCATACAGTGTTATACAATAAAAGAATAACATTCAAGCAAGAATCAGGGAGATGACGAAAAAATTCATACGTAATACCATCCTCACCTGGTGAAGTATTCTTTGTTGAATGTAATGCCTGTTTTAGTTCAAATAAAGTAAAGTCTTCATTAATAGGCATATCATCAAATCGAATATTATTTAATGTTTCTTCGTGCATTGATTCCATTTCCTCCTTGTGTATAATAAAATCAGGGTCATAATTAGAATCACTGCTCACAAAAGCAAAATTCTCTGCAAGCAGGTCACATTTCTCTACATTGTTTACATACGATATATTATCCTTTGATAAAGTGGGAATAGCAAAAGATTTTTTATTTCCTTTAATGGCTTTTACCTGACTCCATACTTGCTTAATATTAGAATTACTATTAATTTGTGAGCAATAATCTCGCCAAGAATTTTTCTGTGCACTTTTAATGACCCTCTGAGCAATTGCCTTTTTCTTTTTATAAAACACTATATCTTCATATAATCTTGTATGACAGGCACGATTTTTTGCCTTCTTCCTATCTTTTATAGCCTGAGTACATTCATATACATGGAGGAGGAAAAACCCTCTAAAACAGACCAGGTTAGATTTTTTTTTAGTAACAGAAAGTGTACTGCCGAGTTTAAGAAATGTTTTGATAGAACCCAGCTATCGTTCTGACCATTCTATGGTGATTTTGGATCTCCAACTTAGTGAATTTAAAAGAGGTAAGGGGTTGTGGAAGATAAACAACTCTCTGCTATATGATATCGAGTATATAAATTGTATTAATCAGAAGATAAAAGAAGTGAGAGAGCAATATGCTATCCCTATCTATAGCCCTGACAATATAGACAATATCCACGATAACGAGATAGAATTTACTATAGACGATCAGCTATTTTTAGAAACGCTATTGATGGAGCTTAGGGGAAAAACAATATCTTTTGCTAGTTTCAAGAAAAAAAGAGAGAGGGAAAAGATTCAAAGCCTAATGGGAGAGATTTCGGAATTAGAAGAAAATTTAGAACAAGATAAACAGGAAATGCTAGAAAGAAAGAAAAATGACCTAGAAGATATAAGACGTGAACAAATGAAGGGTAACATTATTAGATCAAGAGCAAAATGGATCGAGGAGGGAGAAAAACCAACAAATTATTTTTTTGGATTAGAGACCCGAAATTTTACAAGTAAAATTATACCTAGATTAGAAACGGATCAGGGTGATTATATCACTGACCAAACTAGTATTTTAAAAGAAGCTGAAAGTTTTTATAAGAATTTATATTCTGAGGATACAAATGTTGACATTTCAAACGTAGAACTAAATAATTTGAAAATACCTGAACTGTCTGATGCCGATTCATTTAAATTAGAAGGTACCATCTCTCATTCTGAAGCAGGGATTACTCTTCGAAATATGAAAAGCAACAGGAGTCCTGGGTCTGATGGATTTTCTTCTGAATTCTTTGAAGTATTTTGGAAACAATTGGGCTATTTTGTTGTCCGGTCACTAAATTTTGGTTTGGTAAAGGGGGAACTTTCAAATACACAAAAGCAGGGAATAATAACATGTATACCAAAGGGTGATAAACCGCGTCATTTTATGAAGAATTGGAGACCTATTTCATTGCTAAATACCGTATATAAAATTGGATCTGGGAGCATTGCAAATAGAATAAAACCTGTACTTCAAAACATAATAAATGGCGATCAGACCGGTTTTATCTCCGGGAGATATCTAGGGGAAAATACAAGATTGGTATACGACGTTTTACAGTATACAGAGGAACATCAGATCCCAGGACTTCTGTTGCTTATCGACTTCGAAAAGGCTTTTGATTCGATATCCTGGAAATTTCTAAATAAAGTATTAAATCTATTTAAATTTGGTCCATCAATTCAGAAGTGGGTACAGGTATTCTATAAAAATATAAAATCAGCAGTTAATCAAGGAGGAAATCTTTCTGGATTTTTTGATATATCTAGGGGCTGTAGACAGGGAGATCCGCTCTCTCCATACCTTTTTATTCTATGTGCTGAAATCCTAGCTATTAAAATTAGGGGTAATAAGGATATAAAGGGAATATACATTGGCGACGTGGAATTAAAAATATCACAATTTGCAGATGATACGTCACTTCTCCTAGATGGATCAGAGAACTCTTTAAAAGCAGCACTAGAAGAGATAGATCAATTTGGGAAAATTTCAGGATTGAAAATTAACTTCTCCAAAACACAAGTCATATGGATAGGAAAAATGAAATATAGTGAAACGGAAATGTGCCACCAATGGAATCTACAATGGGGTAAAGAGCGATTTTTATTGTTAGGAATCGATTTTGACATAAACTTAGCGAATATATGCAAACAAAATTTTGAAAAGAGACTTATTTCTGTTCAGGCTCTGATCAAACAATGGAGTAGAAGAAACCTAACACCCATCGGGAGAATAACAGTGTTGAAATCCTTGATCATCCCTCAGCTTAACCACTTGTTTCTAGCTCTACCAAACCCATCAGAAAACTTTATTAAAAAAATGAATACTATATTTTTTGAGTTTATTTGGAAAAGTCCTATTGGTAAAGTAAAAAGAGATGTGGTAACACGTGATTATGAAGAAGGAGGATTGAAGATGATTAACATTAGAGCCTTTGTAGATGCACTAAAATCCACATGGATTAGAAGAATTTTGAGCCAATATTCCAAGTGGAAATCTGTTCTTTACTGGACTGTTCCAGAGGATTCGATAATTAATTTTGGAGAAGCATTTTTGATGCAAAATATCAACCAATTAAAAAATGCGTTCTGGAAAGATGTTTTTCTTTCATGGATCAATATTTCAAATAGCAGAAAAGCTAATAATTGGGAGGAGTTTTTAGCCAGCCCCTTGTGGTACAATACTAACATTAACATCGACAATAAGCCGTTCTATTATAAAACATGGTATCAGAAAGGTGTACGAGTAGTTAATGATTTATTTGACACAACAGGGAGGCTCCTATCGTATAGGAACTTTAAAGAAAAATTCAACATAATCGTACATTTTTTACAATTCTATAGTGTTATGTCAGCTGTTAAAAAAATTGCGGATAAAGTTGGCGGAGTTAAGTCATTTATATTGGAAGCCCCATTAATTCCTTATCATATCCAAATTTTTCGTCATAGTACTAAAGGTTCCAAAGATATGTATAAAACTCTTATAAAGACAGAAGTAGTTCCAAGTGGTCAACATAGATGGAATTCTGTACTAGGTAATATTAGCACAGACCAATGGAGGGAAATTTATAAGTTAAACTTCACAATGACACAAAACACTAAGTTTCAGTGGTTCCAATATAGAATAAACCATTTTATTTTGGCCACAAACAACTTTTTGTACAAGATAAAAATATTAGAATCACCTCTATGTACATTTTGTAAAATTCACGAGGAAACTATATTACATATTTTCTGGGAATGCGAGAAGGTGCGTGAGTTGTATACAGAAATAAGAAAAGCCTTTCACGATATTGCAGAGACCACATTCGCCTTTAATAGAAATATGATACTTTTTGGAATATATTATTCATCTAACAACCAACAAGCTAAAAACATTATTTTATTAGCATTGAAGCATTACATATATGCTACAAGGTGTTCCAACGGAAAACTAGCAGTCCACGCCTTTATATATAAGCTAAAGAACGTCTATGTGATGCAGAAATATATTGCAGTTAAAACCGAAAAAATAGAGGAATTTTCCAAACAGTGGGCTTTTTGGCATAACCACTTCGAAGATATATAATCACAAATATTGAGATTCTAGTTGACTATAACTGCATTTGTATTGCATCTGTTTCTTGTTTGGGTTTTGTCCTGTTTTCTCTATTGTTTTTTTTTTCTTTCTTTTTTTTCTTCTTTTTTTCATCCTCTTTTTCTGTTTCTTTTGTCTTTTTTTTAATTTCTGTTATATGTGGTATTTCGTGGGCATTAATATGTATATGAAATGGAGCAATAAAAAAAAAAAAAAAAAAAAAAAAAAAAAAAAACAAAAAAAAAAAAAAAAAAAAAAAAAAAAAAAAAAAACATTCATCATTCCACCATGATACTGGTTTCTTAAAAGGGGGATTACCCTTAGTTTTAGGAATAGACACATCCGCAGCATTATTTATGGCACCAATTATATTATTTTGAAATTCATCTACATCATGACTAAACAAGTTCTCCGTGAGAGTTTTCCTACACTCATTATTAAATAATGCCCAATCGGCTTTTTTTAACTTCCACCGGGCAGGACCACCAATTTCATTAGTCACAGCAGTAAATCCAAAAGAAGTATGAATAGGATAATGGTCACTCCCACAGGGAGATGTATGATCAACAGACCAAGTAAAATTAGAACTTATATTCTGTGAACATAGTGTTAGATCTATGCAGGACAAAGCACCTGTCCTTATATTTAAACGAGTACCTGCCCCATCATTAAAAAACACAAGCTGATTATCATCAATAAATTGACTAATCAGACGACCATTACAATCATTGTTAACACTCCCCCATAGAATATTTGCAGCATTAAAATCACCACAAAAAATTACAGGATTATGCATATGAGCCATTAATAAATTGAAATCATCCATTTCAAGCTTTTTGCATGGGTTATAAAGGTTAACAACATTTACTGCTACACCATTTAGAATAGACAATTGAATACATTGACATTCAATATTTTTAAATGTGGGCAAGTCCACTCGCTTATAACTAATTTCATTTTTGATGAAAAAAAGAAGTCCTCCATGGTCAGCACCAATCCTATCTCCTCTAATAGGAGTATAGCCAGGTAACGTAAAATCAAGATGCGGTTTTAAAAACGTCT
>JAVTVY010044807.1:0-20152 GCA_036873755.1 Hanleya hanleyi
TTCTGAAGCACGTCCAGGTAGAGGGCTTTGTCGATGGCAGGGTCGCGCCGGTTGACCCCTTTGCAGCTGAACTTGTTGTTTTGGTCTCCACCGTAACAATAGTACGTCTTGGACGACAGGGCGATCATGGCATCGCCACTCCACTCTAACTTAAACAGCCCCGGAGTCCGCTTGTCGTAAGTTTAGTGGTCTTTTCTCGGCAGCCACTGGTCTCATTCCGCCTCATACTGGACTCGTAGCTCAGGTTTCACGATTGACTCCAAATCCGCATCAAAGACAGCCATGTAGGCAGAGTCCGTATCCATTTCTATCAACTACCAGTCAGAGGCATCGAAATACACGTGCATGAAATCGTACAAAAATCGCAGCATCTGTAGTTTGGCCAACTGGTACACCATACACCCAATTTGGAGCGGTAAGTTGTAACGAATGACCCTTTTGGCTGAGGTGACTTCATAGGTGTCGTCATCGATGACGTCGACGGACCGAAACAGTGGCGAGTTGATCTTTTTGCGCGCTTGTTGGGTGGTGCAGATATTCATGCTGAGGTGCTTGTCTTGGCTGGTCACAATTTCCCATAGTAGCCATTGCCTGTCAGTTTCCAGGATTCGCCGATAATGGCTTTACTGGGATCCTTATCCCCTTGACGACGGGCAGACGTCACGGTGTTTGCGTGGTCGGTGAAATAGGCGTTCGGTACATACTGTATGGCGGTCGACCGTCGACATATACGTGTAAGGCAACCTCCCTTTGGTTTGTGCACAGTCATAGGCCTTCACCCACTGATCATAGCTATAGTTGGGAGCTAGGTAGTTGCGTACATCCAGGAAATGTAGTGACGTGGTGGTCAGGGCCATGTGATTATTGATCTTTTTGATGACGGACTTGATGCTATTTGACTGGGCCAAGTAGGGGTAGAGAAATTCCTTGACCATGTTGAGGTCGTATCGATCCGAATTGAACCCGAGCACGGGTAACTGGAATCGAGTTTTCAATTTTTCCGCGTACGGCTTGGGTAAGGGTACATCCTGCGGCTGAATGTCCTGCTTACTGTTCTCCGACTCGGACTCCGTCTCCGACTCCGTCTTCGACTCCGTCTTCGACTCCGACTCTTCACTGTCACTGAACGATACACCGGATGTAGGCATCCGATCATCGAGTTCGTTCTGCACGTCCTGGGACTTGGACACCAACAATTCCGTACTGGTCGCACTCACTTCCTCTAAATACACCATCATCCGGGTAATGAGGTCATGAGGATCGCCGGTGGAAACGAAACATACGGATGCAGCTTCATAGCCCGGAACGTTGATCGAAATGCTGACACTCAGGGAGATATGGCGCTGCGTTCACTGCGTTTTGGCTGAGGTAGTGTCCATAAGTTCCAAAATCGCTTCAAAGTCAAAGCACGCCCGGTAAGGAAAATAACGGTCCTCTATTGGTATCACAAGCCCCTCACCAGCCAGCTCTTCGAAGATGGTAGGCGTATTATGGTACACACCACCAGGAAATTTCCGTTTCACAGTGTTGTCACAAGTCTTCTCGTGCCGCTGTAAGTTGAACGATCGATCAAACACCCGATGGCATTGAGTACAACTGAAGGACTGGGCGTACAGGCTAATATCGTAGATGAGAGAAAAATGGCTCACTCCACCGTAGTCGTAGACGTTGACTTTCATCGTAGAGGCATACCGTTCTGAAGACCGATGAACCAATTCAGCCACAAATTGAGGTGTGTCACCGTCCCCCCGTATTAAACGGTACACAAAGCTATTCACATGAACAAGCGATTCCACGACATCCAAATACTTGAATGGCACTCCCCGGAACCGCCGCGCGTTTATGTCTTGTTCCTTCAGATACTGTTCCCAATAGGCAGGTCCTGGTCAAGTAGGCAGGCAGGTAGAGAGGCAGGTCCCGGTCAGGCAGGCCGATGAATGAAGAAGTGCCGTAAATTTTTTGGCTTTTATAGAACAAAATAGGAGTACCCGAGTGTGCCACGGATCTAACATACAACATCCGGTCCCCGGATGTAACAACCCGGATGTTGAAGAGGACCCGGATGTGAAACCAAGGTTCCCGGATGTAAAACATGGAAAACCCCGGGTGTAAGATGAGTACCCGGATGTAAATCCACAGTACCCGGATGTAAAACATGGAAAACCCCGATGTAAGATGGGTACCGGATGTAAAACCACAGTACCCGGATGAAAGACGGAGGAACGACGGGGAAAACCCGGTGGGAAACCCGGATGTAAGATGAGTACCCGGATGTAAAACCAGGGTCCCCGGATGTAAAACATGGGAAAACCCGGATGTAACATCAGTCCCCGGATGTTGAAGGTCAGTACATGCATTTCATACGTCACAGATCCCCACGTCCAAGATCACGCCCGATCGAGTCACACCGGGAGTGACGTCACACACTCGCAGAACCCACACTTGCGCAGAACACCTGTGCACACAGAACTGCGCACTTCCGTTTTTCTGCGCATGGGCACTGAACCAAACTTAGCACGAAATGCTCTTTGTATACTACTTGTTTAATTAAATGAACTAACGAGCCCCTGTGTGTGTGGTGGCAGGGGAGGGGGCGGCAATGTAGACTGGATTATTAATTATGATTTAGAAATGAGTTAATATATGGATTAATGTCCCTACATATGAATAAATCCACATTCAAATCTAATTCTTTGGAAGTGTGTGTGGTGAGTGCGGGTGTGTGTGTTAGGGGGAGGGGCGTCTCAAACTTTGAGTTTGACAATCAATTTAATAATTAATTATGATCATTATACCATTGTAATTTTCATGCCTTGAAGGGCGCTTTGATTAGCATTAAATTAAAGTTCTCTTACTATCTTATCTTTAACTTAAGACATGCAGACCTCCATTCTTGAAAATTTAGGACTCTCACATTTGTCATTCTCGCCGGAAAACTATCAAAACTATACACGTGGTGTTCATTTATTATTATTTTTATTTTATATTATTTTTTTGTAAAATTATTCGGGGGTCTATTCCGCCTTGATGTGTATTATATTTGATTGTGTATTCATTGAGAGCAGTCCTGTAATCCGTTTGCCAGTTCATTCACTTGATTCACGATGAACCTTTTGGAGAGGCTCCATAAGGCCCGTATATCATGGTGTCCGAACAAAAGCCCCAGGAGACAAAAGCCCGACAGATGAAAGCCCCGCAGACAAAAACCCCACGGACAAAAGCCCCAGGGGACAAAAGCCTCAGAGGACAAAAGCTGCAAACCAATATTTAATGTGCATGCATAGTATGATGGATGGACGTGTAAATGTAATAAAATGAGAGCGCCTGCAAGGAACAACAAAGGGGTATATTGTCATTAAACTATCACTTTCGGCCTATCTAAATTATGCACTACATGGAAGAAGTTCCGGCAAAACACCGATGAAGGTTACCATACAAATATTGGTGAAAACGGCGGGTTAATTTTATGACCATCAAGTTAACAATTAATTTTAAACAATTTCCCCCAATTTATTTATTTTTGAATTACGGTACCTAACGTGATGATAAATTTGAAAAATTAATTATCAACTTTATGGTTAAAAATTAATCGCCTTATCAATCTTTATATGATAACCTTCCTTTTGCTGTAATTCACTGGAGCTTCTTGCATATGTGTTAATAGACGGGCCGAAAGTGATTCAGTTTAATGGCAATATTTCCCTTTTATTGTTGTTTCTTGGGAGTCCATGAACTAATTGTACTGCACATGCACCTTAAATTGTATGGGTCTTTTGTCCTCTGGAGCTTTTGTCCGCTGGGGCGTTTTGTCCGTGGGGCTTTTGTCCACAGGGCTTTTGTACCTGAGGCTTTTGTCCTGGATTCATATGTCAGACTCATATACAACATGCAATTAAGTAATTTAATTATAATCGAGTGATTCAAGAATAATTTTGAGGAAATAGGATGTATAGTCATAGAAATTTAGAGAAACGGAACCTGACGACCCTCAAACATCAACAAACGGAAATCTGAGTAATAATATGAGAATATAATTTGTGAACCTACAGCCGCATGATGCGACACCCCTCATCTACACCCTCGCGGTAAACTTCCTGTGACGTCACGGGCACTGACTTATTGCCATATTAGTCAACTTGGGACGGGGATCGGCGAAAGATTTTCACATTTTTACATCAAAAGCTCTGAAGAAAATTAATTTATATTTTGATCTGTGGAATTTCTGCTAAAGCCTGTCCGTGAGGTAAGAGAGTTGCCTATGCTTTCATCTTATATGTTGAAATATCGCCACTATTTTCTACAGATGCGAAAGGACAAAAAACTTGGGTGTGAACAACAACAACAACAACATGATACACGAGGAAGAGGGGCATAGTTATTTTTCCAGACTACAACAACAACAACATTAGAAAGATAAGCCAAGTTGAAATTCCAGCAGATTCTGCCCACCATGAAAGTTTTGCTAATTCCAGTGGTGAAACCGATGGTTTCTCTGTGTTGTGAAGCTTGTATTTGTGACGGTTGAAATCATATTTCATATAGTTTGCAACATACTGCAACTTCATTTCCCCACTAAAGGTGAAGAGATCTAGCTTCAAATCATTTAGGAAGCCGACATCGACGAGAAAATGTTGCGCACAATCTTCATCGGCTGATGAATCGGTCAACCAAATGTCAAATCACATACCTTAAATACTTGGGAAGGAGTGTAGGCCTAATGCTTAAACCAGGAGCATCTCCCCAGGGATCTTTTCTCCAGCACCTCTTCTGTTTTCTTCTTGAGTCCTTTTCAAAGTTGGGTGGACGCACAAAATTCAAGATTCATTTATTGTACCGAAATATACAAGCCTACAGGAGACAAGTCACAAATGATGAAACAATGACTCTCAGAATGTGTATAGCCTTCAGAGAACACCATGAGTCAATGCACTAACTGATATAATGAGTGACTAGTATAAGTAGGCTATTCATTATCCATATACTGAGATTAATGTAATATGTAAATTGTAATAAGATTTCATGCTAAGATCCCTAACTACATTATATCAATATGAATAGGCAAATCTAGTAGCAAATGTAGCAATATATTATAGTTTTACTAATACAGATTCAATTATCAAACAGATTGGATTAATTTTTTTATTTCTTTGCTACCCCAGATTTCAGATAAATATAAATATTGGTTTAATTACCATATCATACATCTTGACTAGTGCAGGGATAGGTTTGTTATTACTAGTACTGGTAGCAAGCCTGCAACGCACGCTTAACGCTGCAACGCTTAACTAAAATTTCCAAGATAATTGTAGGATAGTATAATGTATATCAACTGATTATCATAGTTAAATAAGAGCTGTTTCTGAATTCTCTTGATGGTACCATTAAATACAATAACTTTAGGTTTTAGTAAGTTTACCCATAACTTCCAGCGTTAACAATATGTCTGGAGATTGTCAAGATTTCTCTGTGGTCAAAAAGTAAAATCAGGTCCAGGGTACGAATTATAAAATGTTAAGGGCAGCCATTTCAAGGCCACTTTGGCCTTGCTGGCATCTAATTACCTAGAATTTGCAAAGGGGCACCAAGGCAAACAGGGAGGGCATACAAAGCCATTGGCTTGTGCATGGCCTTGGGTGTATTTCGCGCCAGGGTGCTAATTACACCCAAGGCCATGCACAAGCCAATGGCTTTGTATGCCCTCCCTGTTTGCCTTGGTGCCCCTTTGCAAATTCTAGGTAATTAGATGCCAGCAAGGCCAAAGTGGCCTTGAAATGGCTGCCCTGAACATTTTATAATTCGTACCCTGCAGGTCATCTGCAAAGAACAGATGAGAAACTTATACTCTTGACCAAGATATGGTGCATAATCTCTGGTAAGATAGCTATGGAGATCATTGAAATACATTGAATAATATAGGGCTGCAGTGGCATCCTTGCTTTACCCCTTTTTCAGATGAGATTGGATCAGAGGGCGAGTAGTAATTTTCACAATATACTGAGTAGACCTATAGATATTCTGTGGAAGATTGTAAATTTACCATAAATGCTGTATTGAAGCAATTTATAGAAGAGGTCAGGCTTCCATATACATGTAGTGTTCAAGGCCTTGCCGATATCCACATTATTTGTTGATTAATGTACAGAGGATGAAAATGTTATCTGTGGTCTTCTGGTCCGCACGGAAACCACACCAAGCTTCATCTGATAAGCCAATAAATCAGATAATCTGTTAGATAAGATGGAGAGAAAAACACAGTGAATGTTGTTGTGGCGCGTAGACATCATTTAGCTGAGAATACAACATCAGTGTTAGTCACATGGGCTTGTGTCTACACGCCACAACACATTTAAAAGAACTAGAGAAGGAACAGAACAAGTGCAACAGAAAAGACTGCAGAAAATAGTACCTGAGGATATAGCTATGTGAATTGACATTTGGTGGAACGATTCGTCAGCAGATTGTGCACTACATTTATTGGTCGATGTCGGCCTCCTAAATGGTTTGAAGCTGGATCTCCCCTCCTTTAGTGTCAGGGAGAGATCTACTAGTATTAAGTCATAGCTAGTCTAGTAAGATAGTTCACTCTGGAGCCAGAACATCCTTCAAAATGTCTCTTTGCCCATGGAACCCATGCAGACCACCATACCCACTCTACCAATCCAGTTTTTTTTGGGTCAAAATACAGCACTGACAGGTCTTCTCGTCATGCAAAAACTTTCCTTTGGTATGCTTCCATCCATGTCACTCCACTTGTTATTGTGGATGGGTCCAGTATCTATTTTTTGCCCTTTCACCAATCTGATTAAAACTCAGACTTAATAACCGCTCCTCTATCGGACATGTTGCTAATTAAGATCTGGGACAGTCTGTATCTTAAATCTGTCGCACATGTCAGACTGGTGACCAATCACAGTCCAACTTCAACAGGCGAATAGGTGCCTATCTGATTATTTCTGTAGTGAACGAGGCGCAGAATACATGTAATCCAACCCAGGCGGCTGACGAAGTTCTTGCTCTTCATGAGCAATCACCGAAGATTATTAAATTTGCTCTAATAGGCACCTATTCACCTTAGTCGCCCGTTGAAGTTGGACTGTGATAGATCCCCAGTCTGACATGCACAACAGATTTAAGATACAGTCTCCAGACTGTCCCAGATCTTAATTAGCGATCCGATAGAGGAGCAGTTATTAAGTCTGAGTTTTAATCAGATTGCCCTTTCACCACATGATTCCTCGCACTACCATGAAAGATTCTGTGTGCTGAATTTACCAGACACAATGTTTGACCATTTGACTGCAGTTATTCTGGGCCCATCCACGATTACTAGTGATGTGACTTGGATGGAAACATACCAATTCAGTTTTTGCATGGTGAGTAGGCATGTCATTGCTGTATTTCGACAAAGACAGTGGATTTTTTGGGGTGGGTGTGGTGGTCTGCATGGCTACCATGAGCAAAGAGACATTTTCTGTATGACAGAATCCAGAGAACTAAACGGGTTCAATGCATTTTGCTGAGAAGCAGCAGGAACTTGATAATGTGATGTTTACCACTGTAATATCACTTGTCTTTATTGCACCATGTAAGCCATTGTCGCCAAGGCCACAGCTATGCCCTACGCCATACTCCGGCAAATGCTGTGACATATAAAGAGCCCAGTTCAAGTATGTGCCGGCTGTTCTTAGGTGGCCAATCACAGCGGCTGTATTATCTAGTCCTTGTGCAGCCGACACACTTGGCTACTCGAACTGCGCACACCTGCACATTTTCCACGAAAAATGGAGGAAAAGCCGATGCGGACTATCTGTGACAGGTTCAATGTTCAGTTTACTGGATCACCAGAAATTAGCTACATAGCTTCCATCTTGAGAAAGAAAGATGTTCGCTTACGATATTTAATTTTGGAAATAGGCTTATGAATCAAGCAAATGATCGATAAAATATATTTTATTGGAAAGCTTAGGAACATGCTGAAATTGTCAAATTTGTGGAGGAATTTGTTAAATGTGAAAATCTGTAAAACAGAACAAAATACACATTTCCAATCTTCAATGAGATGTACAAATATATGCATCGATGAAAAGTTACGAAAACAAATGTTAGAGGGAAAAAAGAAAATATATTAGGTTCTACCGAGATTTGAACTCGGATCGCTGGATTCAGAGTCCGGCTTGCTAACCATTACACGATGGAATGTGTTGAACTTCTTAGGACATAACGAGCATATCCTGACAGCCGCTTGGGTAGGACATATGTGCTGTCATGTGATAGGTCACATGACTCATTGCACTCATGAATATTTATCACATACTACGCTTGCTTCCATTCCGATCACATGAATGCATACCCATCATGGGGCTAATGCTTCCTCATATTTATAAGTCATAACATTTCAGTGTTGTAACAGTTGGCAAAATTATAATTTCAAACTTATTCCCCATGTTCAAAATTCCAGCAAGTTAGCTAGGCTCTAAATATTTATGATGCTTACATGTAACTGATGAGTCTACATGAACATGTAAACACAATATTGATTTCCATTGGAAGAAAAATATATGCTTCTATTTTTTATTTTCATTGCTCTCTGTTTTTGAGCGTATCTCTAACATGGGCACAGCCTCTAATGCTGTGATATGGGTGCAAATTAAAGGCCTGGCAGTGTAAACCTATCTTCTATGGGATGAAATCGTTTACAGCTTAAATGTTCCATACACAGTTTTCCTGATAACCTGCATGGAGAAGGGTCCTAATTCCCCAGATATAAATACTGTCCCCTGTACCTGTCAGTCTCCATGTTTGTTCAGGCTAGTTAAAGAAGGCACAGGGTCAATATTATTTCAACATGCTCATACCTCCTCATCCTCAATAAACTTTTATGTCTGACTCTTATTTATTTTGTGTACATATTCTTAGTGTTCTTTTTGTATACTGTAGGTTGCGCTGATATTGCAAATTGTTAGTCAGAAGTGGGATGTTTAGGGAACTGTGTTGTATTTTAGTAATTTGCGGACGTTAATGCTGGTTTTACTGCCACAAATTGAGTTTTACGGTGTAACTAAAATACAACATGTAGTTATTCCCATTCTAATTCTACTTCTACCTTTCCAAAGTAATTTAATACAATAACATTACCAAGAAATTGGTGAATATTTATGTCACATAAAACATGCTCACTCATGCTGTTGCAATACTCGCCAGGTGGTCGTGAAACAGAGGATTGAGGGTGATCAAATGACACATTGAAAGAATTTGCGAATTTGTGTGGCCATTAATGCAAATTTTATGATAGCAGATATTTTTAGCTGACCAATCAGGTTCACAGATTAAATCGGATGTAATAAGAAATTGATATTACATGTACCCCCAGTAGGAGTACACATAATTCCTCCCCTCATCCGATCAGGACAGTTGGACCCCTGAACAATTCCCCCTCCTCCCCCCCCCCCACCACCACCTCCTTGTAAGAGATGCAAATATTTGCGCACCACACATGTATGTTTTCGGCCACACTGGAACCACTCCAGGTGAAAATTTATAGGCCACCAGCATTATCTTTCCAATATGGTGGGGAACCAAGGATTCAAGTGTCATTAGCTTTAGGATTTCTGTGGCACAGTGGAAATGAGTAGATTGACACATACATACTATAAGCATGATAAGTAGTGGATTCCAGGAGAGATTAGTTACTGCCCACATGTACATGTGTATGTGTATTTGTTCCTCCTGTATAAAAGCCTACCAAACTGGTACATGTACATGTGTAACCATTAAGTAAACTGTGTTTCCATGGTAACCCTAACTGGGAGGTATGGTCCATGTGGAGTGGGATAGGCTAAGGAAGGTTGTCATTTCTTGCATTCATACATGTACCACCTGTTGTGATAGTCATGGTTATGTCACCGTGCTACATTACATTACTACCTGTGAGGTCATTATCAACAAGAAATAGCTTCACAAAGATGATGAGCGATGGAGTTTAAATGAGGAAAGTGCAAAATGCTTATTCTGCATAATAGCTATTCTTTGAAATATTTAATTGCGCACGAATATTTGGCAGAGCGGATTTTGCTGGTATATGTACATGTATTTTGTTTTGACATACTGGTACACATACCATCCGGCATTGTTTCCTCCTCAACGCAGGGGGAGAAGCAACTGTCGTTGTCAAAAATGTCATGGCAAGAATGAGGTAATAGAATCGTGGAGAATAAAGATCTTGAAATGTTCCTACGAAGTAGGCTACAGATCGCAAATTGTCCGGTAATGAGTGAGTCAGTGAGGCAGTCAGTCAGTCAGTCCATCCGAATCCTTTCGACGGCAAAATAAGGAGAACCGTTGACATTAGAACCTTGATTTTTGGCATGAACGTGCATTAGGGCATTGTTACCAGCAAGTTCTGAGCTGACCGAATTCTCATGAAAATTTGAGTTGTAATTATTTTTTTTATTATTTCTACGAAGTAGGCTACAGATCGCAAATTGTCCGGTAATGAGTGAGTCAGTCAGTCCATCCGAATCCTTTCGTCGGCAAAATAAGGAGAACCATTGACATTAGAATCTTGATTTTTGGCATGAACGTGCATTGTTACCAGCAAGTTCTGATCTGAAATAATTCTGATTAAAATTAGATTGATAATTAACACTTCAGTATATTGTTATAGATATACATTGTGTATGTAAACTGTAGCCTTTAACGTGTATCCTATTTCACATTGGCCATACAAGGCTTGAGCCTTCAAATTCAGGTCAAATTATCCACAGCTAAAAATACCCTGTCCAACTGTATGGCACATGGCCCTGAGGTTAATCTTAAGTACTGCATATACCCTCAAACAATCAGCGCTGTTTCCATAACGAAGCTGAGGTGGTTTAACGTTTATCAATGAAGAAAATCACCGAACAACCGCCATAGAATAACAAGAAAACCGGAATAGTACATTCATCAGATTGCCGATGCCCAAAATGTGTTGTCTCATATATCTGGATTACAACGTGATGTAGAGACGCTATTTATTCGTCTTTGTACCGGTTATGCTCAGGAGAATGACATAGAATCTTGTGCATAAAAGGTGTTGGTCTTGAGTTGAATTACCGTAAACTACATAAATGCTACCTTTCTACTATAGTATATATAAAAATTTGTTGTATTGTTGGGAAAATAATGTGATTCAAAAAGTTGTTTTGATCCTGTACAAGGGCACCGAAAACCATTAAAGAGATGTAAATGTATTTTCACACGTAAAGCTTGAAATCTACTGAACCTATATTATTCAATCTGTTTCCTTTAATTAAAAAAATGTAAAATTAAATCGGCGATCGTTATTTATTTTGGAATGAAGGCGCATTAGGAGACTATTACCAACAAGTTCTGAGCTGACCTACTTTTGATGAAAATTTCTGGTGATTTTTGATGAAAAACACTGGCGATTCTGACTTGGGCGGTGCCCATCTTAATATAGGCAGGATTTCAACTGGGGGTGGGGATTTCCAAGAGTTCAGTTCGCGTTCGAGTCCTAATGCCTACTGTACTTCGTAGGTCCTGTGACGTTAGTCACACTGCCATGTTTATTGATGGCTCCGCGAGTGCACTGTCATGCCCATCGAGAACCCTTGGCTGTAAGTTTCACTGTATATATTCCTACGAAGTAGGCTACAGATCGCAAATTGTCCGGTAATGAGTGAGTGAGTGAGTCAGTCAGTCCATCCGAATCCTTTCGTCGGCAAAATAAGGAGAACCGTTGACATTAGAACCTTGATTTTTGGCATGAACGTGCATTAGGGCATTGCTACCAGCAAGTTCTGAGCTGACGAATTCTGATGAAAATTCTATTTATAATTATTTTTTTTAATTATTTATTGATGGCTCAGCGAGTGCACTGTCATGCCCATTGGGAACCCTTGGCTGTATGTTTCACTGTATATATAACACAGTACAAAACCTGGTGGGATATGCCATCCGTAATTGTTTTGAGAGCTAGAGGTCACAGCAGTGTAGCTGGGTCGCCCCCAATAGGCCTATAAACAGATCAGAACTAACAGTCTGATAGGCTTGGGATTCGAGAATGCAGTTAATACTGCCATGGTGTTTGTTCTTAGAGGTCAGAGCCTTATTTATTTTTGAAATGAAGGCGCATTAGGAGACTGTTACCAACAAGTTCTGAGCTGACCTACTTTTGATGAAAATTTCTGGTGATTTTTGATGAAAATCACTGGTGATTCTGACGAAAATCACTGGTGATTCTGACTTGGGCAGTGCCCATCTTAATATAGGCAGGATTTCAACTGGGGGTGGGGATTTCCAAGAGTTCAGTTCGCGTCGGAGTCCTAATGCTTACCTTACTTCGTAGGTCCTGTGACGTTAGTCACACTGCTCATGTAACACAGTACAAAATCTGGTGGGATACGCCATCCGTAATTGTTTTTATGAAATAGGAAATGCTAATTTTCCATCATTTGTTAGTGCATTTATCTACACTGCTATTACCAACTTGCCAGCCTCAATACACACAATTCAGTATATTGTTAAAGATATATGTAAACTGTGGCCTTTAACGTGTATCCTATTTCACATCCAAACATTTCATCACAGACCACATCGGGCTACAAATTCAGGTCAAATTGCCCACTGATGGTGAAATATCCTACATCAACCAATTAAGTCAGCCTGGTGCAATAACCCAGCAGAAGAAAGAAAGATGTGGTATCATCCTTCAGATTAGTCTGTGTGAGCAACAATGATAAAAGTTTACTGAGGGTGAAACAAAGCCATGACGGCATGTTTAAAGGGTCTTAATTTATTTTCTTTGAGTAGAATTTAACTAGATAAAGTAACTTTGATCAGATGTGAAAACATGAGCACATACTTTGAGTTTTTTTGTACCTCTTGAATATTGACTATATATCACACTGGGATATAATTTAAACAAAAAATTACATGTGTAAATAAAATATGTCTAAATTTTTCTTGTCATTTCAAATCATGATCCATTTTGATTCCTTGATTAGGGGATACAGAATCACTGCCACGGAGTGTGTTGGTGTGTCACAGCAATGCAATTCCGATTCACACAACGAAGCTGAGGTGGTTTAATGTTTATCAATGAAGAAAATCACCAACCAACCGTCATAGAATATAATGTGAAACAAGAAAACCGGAATAGTACATTCATCAGATTGCCGATACCCAAAATGTGTTGTCTCATATATCTAGATAACAACGTGATATAGAGACGCTATTTATTCGTCTTTGTACCGGTTATGCTCTGGAGAATGACATAGAATCATTATTATCTTGTGCAGAGAAGGTGTTGGTCTTGAGTTGAATTACTGTAAACTACATAAATGCTACCTTTCTATTATAGTATTATATATAAAAATTTGTTGTATTGTTGGGAAAATAATGCGATTCAAAACGTTGTTTTGATCCTGGACAAGGGCACTGAAAACCATTAAAGAGATGTAAATGTATTTTCACACGTAAAGCTTGAAATCTACTGAACTTTTTATTATTCAATCTGTTTTCTTTAGTTAAAAAATTGTAAAATTAAATCGGCGATCGTTAGTTCTGAGCTGACCTACTTTTGATGAAAATTTCTGGTGATTTTAGATGAAAATCACTGGCGATTCTGACTTGGGCGGTGCCCATCTTAATATAGGCAGGATTTCAACTGGGGGTGGGAATTTCCAAGAGTTCAGTTCGCGTTCAAGTCCTAATGCCTACTCTATTTCGTAGGTCCTGTGACGTTAGTCACACTGCTCATGTATAGAAATGAGAAGACATCAAAATGACTTGATGATGCCAATCCAATACATCTATGTTATATTTTTGTGGCAGCTTTCATGAATTTAACCGACAAAAAGAAGGTAAATTCCTGCTTAACATTTTATCACAGTACATGTACGTGATAATATGAAAATGCTCCTTGAATATGAATGCAAATATTCTTGAAAGTCTTGAAATTGGACAAAGACTGATCCCAGGATATCTAGGACCTGTAGGATCCATGGCCTGTAGGATCCCTATGGACTAGAATCTCTATGACATGTAGGATCTCTGGCCTGTAGGACCCATTTGACCTGACATGTAGGATCCCTATGGACTGTAGGATCTCTGTGGCTTGTAGAATCTCTATGGACTGAAAGTTCTCTATGGCCTGTATGAGCTCTATAGGATCTCTAAGGCATGTGGATCTCTATGGCCTGCCATATCTCTATGGCCTCTATGATATCTACAGAATGTAGGACCCTTGTAGCCTGTAGGATCTATTTTCTGTGTATGATCTCCATGGTCTGTAGGATATCTAAGGTCTAGGATTTCTATGACCTGTACGATCTCTATCATCTGTACCTGTATGATCTCTAAGGACTGGGATCTCTATGACCAGGATCTCTATCGCATGCTGGCCATTTTCCCCATTAATCAGGTGAGGATAAATGAAAATTTATCTTGAATGAGCTTTTACAACTGATATATTATAACCAGGTTGGCTCACTGGTTATCACATTAATAAGTAAGTCATAGTCCATGTTAAGTATAAATACAACCTAGCTTTATTGACCCTAATCTAATTATCTAACCTTGACGTAATATTAATTCTAATATACACAATTATACAGCACTTCCAGTTATTACAGAAACTATATGTTAGTACATATAGCAACCTACATTTACAAGTGTTACCTATATAACTTACATACACGAACTGCCTTGGCGCTGCAAAGTCGCATGCCAAGATGAATTCTAAAAGTGAACTGACTTGGTTTCCTACTGCATACATATTTATATACATTATAGTTTTAGTGAAATCCACAGGTAGACATTCTTAACAATCATAACACACTTTCAACAATTGTTCAAGTAATCCTAACGTCCTGTCATGTCTGCCAGCTATCCTGTTCATTCAGTATGACATCTCAATTAACAGTAGGGACTCTTACCTAATAACAACAAGGATTATCTGAGACTAAAATGACAGTCTGACTACAATTGACACCTGGCTCCTGTCTTTGCACCAGCTGGTCAGAAATGGTCTAACAACACTAATTAAATGTCAACTTTCAAGAGCTATGAACTAATAGAACTGTTATCATAAAATCTTATTACAAAAGTAAACTCATAGCATTAAATCCTAGTTATAACATGTGTTACATAATATTGAGTGTATACATTTATCAGTAACTAATAACTCCATACTTATAATACAAATTCACAATAAACAAACATTAAATAATAATGGAATATAATTGAGGTACATGTTCATTTTACATGTACATGTCTTATGGCTCTGTTATAGTTATTTTACATGTACATGTCTTATGGCTCTGTTATAGTTATTTTACATGTACATGTCTTATGGCTCTGTTATAGTTCCCTCCGTCCCCGAATAAGTTTCGTCCCGAAACTGTAATAAATTGTCTGTGGTAGTCATTTTAATCGATGTTTGGTGGAGTTTTTAGAAGTTCTTGTGTGATGTTGATTGAAGTTGAAGATTCCTGTGCAATGTTGAACTGTGGGTGAGGTTGCTGATACTTGTCTGGAATATGGGGAGCTTTTGCTCTTGGCTTTCTTGGGTCACTTCTGTCTGTGGACACCATACAGCTGAAACACTCAGATGTGAAATGCAGAGAGTTAGCAATGTTTAAGATATATTTGTATAGAAAGAGTTAGCACAAAGATATTCATTATTATTCAAGAGTGATTATTTAGTCAATCTTCATTTTTTTTTTCTTTTTTATAATTTTGTTACATGTATCATTACATCATTTACATACTTACATACATGGGTTATATTGAGGACTATGTACATATATATTCCTGTTTAGATACAACATTCCAAATGCACAACAAGGACACTGATCACCATGTAAAGAGAGATATAGGTTCTAGTCAAGTCAGTAATACTTATTCTGACACAGTGATCTATTGTAAAGAACATAAATGAATGAAATTGAGAAAGAAATGATGTTGGATAATTAATTCCTGAAAATCAAAAATGAAAAATGTAATGTTGTGTTTCACTTGAAACCCAGGCTGAAAAAGTTTGATGGGAAGACTTGCTGCAGACAAGTCTGACCCTAGCACTTGATTTTCAACCGGTGCCTCAGTGAAAGAGCACAACAGAGAAACTATACTTTATTTTGTCAAGATGAATGACTCACATAATTTTTTAGTGTTATTAAACAATTATTTTCGAGGAAAGAATAAACATACATGTAGGTAGTATTCATGTATGCATATACATACATACATGAGAGTATAAAGTGCAAACCTTACATCCGCAAGATCCTTGGATTTTTCACAACATAAAATAAGTTAGTCATGTTAGTGGGAATTATAACAAACTACATCAATACATCAACACATAATGCAACAACTTGTAAGCAGTAACTAATTATATACATATTCCCTTTTGTACTCGAATATGGTTTGTCAAGCCATATTAAGAGTATCACAGCATCTGTCAGGGGTGACAAGCCTCTGACCAGTCCTGTGGTTGTCTCAGCATAGTTATGTTCTTTCGGTACCTCTTTTGCCGATACCAAACTATGCATATATGTTCATATGTTCCTATCAAATCGAACGTGTGTATTGTGCCTCTCTAAATCATCAAGAAAATCATACACTGCATTCAGATCAATATTTTCTACAGGATTCCAATGATGTGGCATATATCTAGATTTGAATTCTGGGGATCTAAAATGAAACTGGAATTTGTAAACCTTCATGGAGTGTGGCACTGGAGTTCGTTGTTGAACTAAAGAAGGATGGAAGGGATCTTCATAATACAATTCCTTTTCATGGTTATACATTTCATGTTTTACCTGTACAATCAAGTGATGGATTTTGTTTTGGGGTATCCGATTAAGTGGAAACCAGGCTGAAAAAGTTTGACGTATTCTCTTGTTTCATTGTTGTAATAGAGTCTGGTGTAACTACGTGAAATGTGGCAATTGTTGCATGCTTCTCGATATAGACAGGAAGGTTGGATGGGTTCATTACTTTGTAAACAGCCATTTTGTTTCTAACTTTTGCGACAGTGCGCGCACCTGCAATGCTATATTTTGCTGAAAGTGACTCTATTGGCTCCAATAAGATCAAATTTCCATCACCTGCTTCAGGTACATATACAGGAAAATTTATCTCACGCTTTGGCTTAACCAGAATAATGTCTGTTGTTTTAGCACACCCAGATTCTTTATGTCCATATGTTTTGTTGTTTGTTTCAGTCGCCATGGAAATGTTAAACTGACCATTGCAAAGCAATAGTTTGTTCCTTTTAAAATCAATGTTTGCATCATATTTCCTTAGGAAATCCTCTCCTAAAATTACATCTTTGTGTAATGTTTTAAATACATAAAATTCTCCATTGAGCTCTTCAAGATCTTCAAATTGAATTGGTAGATTCACTACGCCTAACACAGAATGAACTTCACCACAAACACCTGTAATGGCTCGTAAATTACATGTATTAACGACTGCATTTGGGTAGGCTTTCTGCAAACACCTTTGTGAAATGCAAGAGATGCTTGCCCCTGTGTCGACTAAAGCATGTGTTTTTAACTTGCCAACCTTGATATGCACTGAGCTTTTCTCAAGGGGTGTTGTGAGAGAAATGTTAGGTCTCACTTGACAATGTATGCTATTGTAAGCTCTACCAACTTTTTGACAGTTGTGTTTGTTGCACTTCCAGCTGGTCATTTTACTGTTTAAGGTTAAATCAGTTTGAATTTCCAAGACAAGATAGATAAAACAAGCTAGTTAGTAAATCATATGGCGATTATACTTACTCTTAGTGTTTGTCACTCTTTCTTGGTACTCAGGCTCCTTAGCTGGTTCTGTCAGTCATCAAAGGCGGCTTGAATTATTTCATCTTCGTCTAATCATTCTTCTGTTGTTTTTCCTTTGGGTGTTCACCGTTCGTTGAATATTCCAATGTCATCATATATATTCCGATATGAAATCTCTTAGTTTGGGGAGCTAAGAGCAGTTTGTACTGAGAAAGTCTGTCAATCTTAGAAGATTACAGGCCGGGTATCTCCATCATCTATAACCAGGTTGGCTCACTGGTTATCACATTAATAAGTAAGTCATAGTCCATGTTAAGTATAACACAACCTAGCTTTATTTACCCTAATCTAATTATCTAACCTTGACGTAATATTAATTCTAATATACACAATTATACAGCACTTCCAGTTATTACAGAAACTATATGTTAGTACATATAGCAACCTACATTTACAAGTGTTACCTATATAACTTACATACACGAACTGCCTTGGCGCTGCAAAGTCGCATGCCAAGATGAATTCTAAAAGTGAACTGACTTGGTTTCCTACTGCATACATATTTATATACATTATAGTTTTAGTGAAATCCACAGGTAGACATTCTTAACAATCATAACACACTTTCAACAATTGTTCCAGTAATCCTAACGTCCTGTCATGTCTGCCAGCTATCCTGTTCATTCAGTATGACATCTCAATTAACAGTAGGGACTCTTACCTAATAACAACAAGGATTATCTGAGACTAAAATGACAGTCTGACTACAATTGACACCTGGCTCCTGTCTTTGCACCAGCTGGTCAGAAATGGTCTAACAACACTAATTAAATGTCAACTTTCAAGAGCTATGAACTAATAGAACTGTTATCATAAAATCTTATTACAAAAGTAAACTCATAGCATTAAATCCTAGTTATAACATGTGTTACATAATATTGAGTGTATACATTTATCAGTAACTAATAACTCCATACTTATAATACAAATTCACAATAAACAAACATTAAATAATAATGGAATATAATTGAGGTACATGTTCATTTTACATGTACATGTCTTATGGCTCTGTTATAGTTATTTTACATGTACATGTCTTATGGCTCTGTTATAATATTCCTATAAAGTGGATGCTGCAATGATATTGTATACACATGTACATATGAATGTTCTCTCATTGTTCAGTAGGTCTGGTACAGGGGAGGATGGTGATGGCCAACATGTGTTGTAGGAAGCAGGTCGGAGGACCAGTTTTACTAGTTCTAACAGTCTACATACTGTCTCTAACCTGGGCTCAGAGTGAGTAACCCCATAATTCTATAAATAGTACAGTTGTACACAGTCACTTCTCCAGTTTCTACTACTGATACTACTACAGCTATGATAGGTTGCACTGTGATCTACAGCTTGTTTGTATCACTCTGTCTGCATAAATGTCCATATAACTTACATGTGAACATAATACAACCTGTACAATTCGTGATTAGACACCTCTCCTTGATTAACATGACTAAGTTGACTGCACATTGATCGGGCTCAAGGTAGTATTATTACACAGAGACAGAAATACCAAAGTTTTAGGACTGTATTCAGTACGGTTTTCAGGTACAGGACAAAATGGCAATGAACAAAAAGAAAATGGACAAATTGGCAAATGTACAAAAGGGCAAATGGATTACTGGTATATGGACAGAACAGCAACTGGACAAAATGACAATGGACAAAATGGCAACCAGACAATGTCAACCAAATATCTTTGCAATACAGGGTTTGCTTTTCTGTGAGAAGGCAGGAATCCAATTCCTGTCAGCACTCCTGTAAAATAATTCACGGAATTCTCATAAAATTTCAGCAATCTGAAAACAAATGATATGTTGGGATTCTCGTGGATTCCCGTGGATTCCTGCACAGTTAGACTGGGAATCTTATTTGAGAGAAATCGGTTTGTTGCAGAAGTTTTAATGTGTCACTGTGTATGTTTTAATGTGTTGAATTACTAAGTTATTAACTTGAATACTTAGAATTTTGTTTGATTGTCGTTATATACATGTAGCTGAAATATTGCTGAACACGACGTTAAGCCTTAATTCTACATGTATATCTCTCTCTGTGGGAATCTGTTTGGATTCCGGTAAATTATGACAAAAAGCAAGGCCTGCAATAGTCATGTTGATCTCTCTCCCCTATCTACATTTACTGACCAACACAGCATATGGAATTAGTTTTCAGTTCCAAATTATTTTCTTGTATCTTCTTTCTATTATTGGAGATGCATTGAAACGAATACTGACCCCTTGGTAAACAGACCAACCTCTAAATACCGTCATTATCCAATATTTATGTATTATGAACCTTGATAAACT
>JAVTVY010044808.1:0-20206 GCA_036873755.1 Hanleya hanleyi
GCTGTCTCTACGATTGGTTCAAATTCAGATAATGTGCTGGTAGCTGAAAACCGCTAAGCCCGAAATATCATCTGTAATTTTCATGTAAATCCTCCGAGTTATTAACGAGTACTGACAATATTTACGGCAGTGGCATTTCAGTATTGTCTTCAACAGGGAGTAATACAAAATTGCCTTGATTATGTCAAATTAGGACTGGTCGACGCCGTGTTTTCATACAAGCAATGTGTATTAGCCGTATAGAGTACGATGAATATGAGAAGCTGCAAAGTATCAAAGCTTCAGCTCGCCTTTAGAAAACTTACCTCCCTGTATCGTAGTCTAAAACTAAATACCAGTGCTGTACATTGCCACTCGACGCTCGTCAGGTGGATTCGAAAATACCACGCCACACTGCGTTCACTGATTTGTTGAGAACGCAAATTGTATTCTGGGAGGAGTTCTTTTCAGCAGTCAAGGCTAATCACGTGGACGTCGCTGTTGTTCTAGAATTCTGGGTTGACATTGTCATAAATGTTTCGAGAATAAATCTCAACGTCGACAACATGCGGAACTCACTAAATCCTAGCCATGATATTATCCAATAATAACACAACTCAGCATTTAATGCGAGATATTCTTACCACGAACATCGGCCTTTAGGGAAACAGACGTCATTTAGTGCATTTTAACCTACAGCCATAGCACTCGGGAAGTATTGCTTTGTTTTCAGTAAAGTAAGTTTGCTAAATAAAATCAAGTCTTTCAACAAAGTCATGGAAAGGGAAAATAGTTAGTTCCTCTTAACCTACAAAGGCCAAAAATGTGTATTAAAGAAATTCTAGTCTAAGATGGTCATCTTCTAACCTCATTTGAAATAGAACTCATTTTTTAGAAATTAGCATAAAACATAATCAAATTATTTCTAATTTATTAGCTGAACATCTTTTTGTGATTGAGTATGTTAATCAAGACATTGGGTGGACCTCGTCTCTCTATTACTCAACCATTAATTGTTTTAATTATATGAATAGATAGAATAAAAACATGTTTTTATCTTTATACCGACACTATTCACTAGCATGGACTCCATGGTGTCCAATTTTTGCCTTTGTCTGGCCATTATAATTGTACCCACATGCATTTCGCTTTTGATGCTATCCTCATGACCAATCAGAAATGCATATTCTGTTTTGGATTCACATTTGGCAATTTTCTTATCAGCCTGGTAGAATCTCATATTATATCGATAGAAATACAATTTCTGATTCGACCGGTAGAATCTCCTGATTGTGTCATTTAGGTGGTGGATATGAGTCTCTTCCATCCAGTTTCTGTTGTTAACATCTGAGATTCTACCCGAGTCACGTTTCTACCAAGACATATTCATGACATTTCTGAAATATAATTTGTTTTAATTTTTCATTCCAATACCTTTTTCTTCAATATCGTTTAGAGTATATCTAAGTTGATCAGCTTCCGGTTTAGTATATTGTTGCATTGCTGCTGCGTATCAACAATCGAACAAAAATTTTACATAAGGATACTCGTAATGAGATTATTCAGTGATGACGTCATTGTATCGCCGTTAAGCCATATTAGAAAACTCGAATTTATTTATATTGAGTTTTCGCGGAAAAGATCGACTTTATCCGGAGAGTTAATTGGTTCGTCCGGACAGGCGATTTATAACTGTTATCATTGTTCAGCAAATATATAGTCATACGGATTTTTAATATTTAGTGGTTTATGGCCTTCGAGATTATATGTTAATGCCAACGCGGATACAAATCACTAAGCGAAAAAAAAAAAATAATGACGCGCACAATATTTGACCTGAGAATGTTTAAGAATTTAATAGAATGACAATATTTTCAGATAAAGTCATATAGATAATCAACTCTACAATCGAATTCTTTGCATCATTTATTTCAAATTCATGGCAAACTTGGATATAAAATTCGCATTGTTCCTCGGGACAGCTTGGAATAAGCCTGTAGTCTTTTCAGTATAGTGTTAATGAGCTTGAACGATTAAAGGTCGTCGGAGGTGTGAAATATTTGAGACAATATGGTACCAGTACTTTTTCATTTATTATATCAGAAGGTGGTAAGTCTATACAAACATTATCATAAATCATTTCGTGGTTCATCCCTTTAACAAACTATTAATTGAGCACGTCTGGAATGTTCTAATTCTGCAGGAGACAAGATTGACCCATTTCCTGTTGACAATCTGCCTTTCCTTTAAATAGCAGAATAACTCTGATTTTGGGCACAGTTGTACTTGGTCTCCTGGACATAATCAATTATACCGGCTCATTGAGAATTTACAAATATACACCAAATCGCCATTTCAATGAATAACTCCCGAAGCTACGATCTATTCAGCTCTCATCAAATGGACTTCACTTCGATATTCCGATTTGCCAGGAAAGAAGTTGATTCATGTATATCGCGCAGCCAGGCTAGCCCGCCATTACCAGAATCCCCAGTCTTCAACACCTGGTCCTGGATGTTAATTGACGAAGAGAAATAAGGAAGCAACGAGTCCATCGAACATTGTGATCCCGTATGGAGGATTCTGGGCACAGGACGATACAGACACCAGACGTTCCCGGGAGTCCGTACGACCGGCCTACCAATTCGACGGAGGGAGCCACCAGACATACTCGCTTGTCGGACATTCTTCACTGCCTGTCCGCCCAGACGAAATGCGTGCAGATTTTTTTGCGTTTTCTGCAAGAAGAATGGAGAACCCCTGTCCGTCTACGGTGGGCACGTGCTGAGAGATTCCATGGGATCAGTTACCTGTCCTGTCCTCCGTCGGTACACTTGTCCCATCTGTGGGTCAACCGGAGACAAGGCGCACACCGTCAAGTATTGTCCATACAAACCCAACAGTCTGCCTTGAGGTAAACCCAACCCTACACTGTAAAGTCGGCGTGGAGCTTTTAAACATGTGTTAGACACGTTTCACACATCAACGTGTTTTATAAAGTGTCATTTCGCTAAACGCATTTAGCTTCATTGTGTTTCATGGCTAAACACATGGAGCTATATCCGTCCATGGAGTTAAAATATAGAAGGAGAGACAACTCATCCAGCCGCCGGTCGCTGACCCGTGAGGTCGCCCGCAGAGCTATTGTATTCTGAATGGCCGTCAGTCACGATCTGTCCGTTTGATGTTCAATGTATGATTCCGCCGACCGAGTCGTTGGTTCTTATTCGCTGCAGAATAACATCAACGGAAGTTGAAATTAAAAATGCGCGGTAGTTCTACGTAAAAATAACGATGCATTAATTATGCGCAACACAAATATTAGGCAATTTGAAGTCATACTGAATATGAGCATATTTCATTAATCAGAATATGACCATTCATAGCTTAGTTACAGGACTTTGGAATCATACTGTCGTTTTGTATATTTTATCGTTTTTTCTACAATTTCCGCATTTCTCAACAAGACAAAAATTTGCAGGGAACATGGTATAAGTACAGCGAATGTGGAAACGAATAGCACATGAGGGACCGGTTGGACTAGCTAAAAATATAAACGATAGAAAAATTCTCAAAAACCCCATTTAAAATACATGGGCAATTTTGCCACGAACAGAAAATACATTAAATATTAAAAATACCATTTTAGGGACCGGAAGCCTGAATTTGGATAAAATGCAATATTGTAAGCACTAGATTGGCCTTTTTTCGCTTTTGCGCTGCCTCAAATCTATTAACTAATGAGTCAGCCAAGGCCGTTTTACCCCCTGCGTGCTAATCGCTAATTGATCTTCAATACTTGTGTATTGAAGATCACTTCTGGCCCGATGGGGTCCTTGACGGGCATCGGTATTAAAGCTATTATATAGGCTGACGAATATCAACAGTTCATTTTATTCTAATTACGTTATACCATGGAGTTAAATAAGACTTATTTAACTCCATGGTTATGCTAACTTAAAAAGCTTGAGATCAAGTAAGCATATTATGCTAAAATAAACAATCTCGTTAACGAAAACGAGGAATGGTTCCCTGGTGAGTAAAAATAATTTCTACCCAATTATTGAGGCAAAAAGAGGATTTGAGAACGGGAAGCATAATCTCGCACATTTGAATTGAATAATCTCTGTTTGCCGGCATGATCCGAAACAACGGTTCTTTCATAATTTGAGAACGGTACGTGTGATGATACACGCATATAACCTCATCATATAAAACATGTTTTCAGCAAGTGTCAAGCTGGAAAAATTTAAAATCCTAATATAATTTATAATAGAAACGATGTAAGTGATGTGCCTATCACTGTTGGGTCAAAATGATCTCTCTTTCCCTCCACGGTCAAACTCAACACTTCCCGGCGGCGTGCACAGCGGGCGGCTAAGTACCAATTCACATTTCCAATACACTCAACTTATAATAGCTTTGATGACGTCGATGGGGCGCATGCGCGGGAACCCGACAACTACCGAACATGACCGAACCTGCTTTAATCCCCCAAATACACACAGGCTAATCCGACGAATCCCTGCTGTGGCGGAATCGTACATTGAACACTTTGATCTGGCGGAGTGGTCTCTCCATCTTATTTAACTCCATGATCCGTCTAAATAGCTAAACATGATTACTACGTGTTTCAGTCCCGTTTGAAGACCTACAGTGCACAATGTTCAACAAGTTAAACGCCAGTGGATGTGATTTTGAGACACGTTTAGCTTTTAAACGTGTTGAATAAACCTCTGCCGTGGAGCTGTTAAACACGACTAATGCTGACAGGCGGATGATGAAGACATGTTTCAGCTAAACATGTCAAAATTGTCAGTCATATGCGCGGGCAAATTAACAGCGCCCTCTGTATATCGATATTCTGATTGGCTAATAAGTTCACGTGTTTTTTGCGAGCGTCTGCTTCTGCATTTGTTGGTGAAGCGAGGGGCGGGATCGTGGAATGATGACTGGAACGAAGCCACCTCAGTTTACTACTTCGAATAAGTCAAGGTAAGTCAAGGTCAGCTGAATAACACAGGAAACTCAGATTTGACTTCCATTGATTCTTTGCTGTTGAATTTTCGGAAATTTCCCACTCGGTCAAAAAATAGCCGGCGTACTATTTCGAATTAATGGCCGATGGTGATCTGACAATATCAGAGAGAGTACGAACCATCTGTCATCATAAAGCATGATAGAATCTGGCACTGAGATAGAGAAATACATTTTTAAGAGTTTATTTAGTTTTCTATCGTTTTTGGTGCCCAACCTGCATGTGTTACACGTAATATTATTTTATTCTTCGCCGAGGTCGAGAAAGATTAGCTCCCCTGGATTAGAGTTCTTTTTGTGAGAGTGTCACCCTGTGCTCCGGAACTATACAACGAACTGTATTAGCATTAACTTGATTGTAAAACTTTTGTGAAAAACTGCTTGATACGCTAATTTGTTATCCGCAATTTGTCTCCCTTTGTACGCGTGATAGCAGGTACGAGTTTGCCTGGTGACGTCACTGCACACGATAGAGGTCGCTGTTGTTTAGGCGCCCTGTACGACTCGGTACCGTACGACTCGACAACGTTGGTCGGAAGGTTGTTTTTGGAGAAATGTAAATCAAATTTATGCTGGCCTATAAGCGTCATCGATTAGCAGTAACATGTGAGTAATGTAGATAAACTTGTCATTGATAGATCGAGACAGTCCCGGCATTTTACCATGCCTGAAAATGTATATAGTTTATTGTTTTAGATGGAATGGTACCAATGCAGAATCGCACATGTAAAGTTAAACCACGTGCTGTTGTTGTTGTACATGTAACCCCAGAAGGATGTAGGTCACTTCCCCCCCAAACCATCTCCCCCCGGTCATTTCCCCCCCAAATTGGTCATCTCCCCCCCAAGATTTTTGGTCACTTCCCCCCCAGTTTTGCCATCTCCCCCCCTAAAAAAATAATTAACTGTAGGACGAAATTTAATATTATACATTAACAACTATAATACATGGTAGAGCACATAAATACATTTTTTTTGTATGTTGAAGCACTAAAAGTAAAATTCCAACATTATAAAACATATCTGCAATAAACTTTAAGTTTTGTATAGGCTATGATGAAACTAGTAATAATTGCATAAAATTATTGTGAATTCTTGTGACTAAATTTAATTATATCTAGGACTTGTTACGATATCCCATAAACATGCTAAATAAAACTGATGAATAGGTAGATACCTGAAGTCCAATGTCCTGGATCTTCCGCCAGATGGCCTGGGTTAAATGGAAAACACATCCACGGATGCCCACAGTTGGGAAAACCCGACGAATCCCATTCCATATGGCCTTTTCAAAATCTGTCACCATAAGTCGAACACGTGGGGCGTGAGGAAGGGTGTCCCTGATGTGCTGAAGAACCTAGAAAGAAAGAAATTAAATTGATATTTAATGTACTTACATAGGATCCCTTACATATATCTTTGTATATCTTAAATTTTAAAACTCAAAATATTAGTTCAATTACAAAATTACATAATTTAAAATAACCCATCTTACCTGCTGATAGTCAACATTTCTTCGCCGAGACATCAGGACGAAAGCCAGTGGTACCTGTTTCATTGCGTCACCACTCCTGATGAAGGCATGTATGGAAAATAGCTGATAGAATGGTTCCCTGACAACCTACGAGAAATGAACAAAAAATGAAATGCTTATTCAAGTACACCATTAAGGAGCAATTATATAGTGGGATGAAATGCTTTCTTTTCCAATTTTTCTATATTATACATAATTATACAATTCTCTCTACATATTTTCAAATTTTACAACTTACTTTGAATGTTCCATCAAGGTACCAGGTTTTCGCCGAGCTCAAAACCTGTAACTGATGGTCAGTTGCGAAGACAATATGACGTGCTCGTCCTACTCGGATAGATAGGTGGATCAGACATGATGGTTGAAAGCAAGAATGAAGGACGAATGAAGTATATTGAAAGCTGCTGACTTTTATAAGAGAATGAACTTCTTAACTAAGGTGTTATTTTTTCATGGTCATTGTTTTTTCATTGTTATTGATTTGAGAAGCTGGTGACTTTTGATCTTCAGAAGTTACTGTTGTACTCCACAGGAGATTAGAGTAAGAGTTCCTAAGTGAGATTAAGTGAGAAGCCCCAACATGATTTGATAAGCTGGTGACTTTTGATCTTCAGAAGTCCATAACCAATCTCCACAGGCGACAATGTTACTGTTGTACTCCACAGGAGGTTAGAGTAAGAGTTCCTAAGTGAGAAGCCCCAACAATAATCTGTTGTACTCAACAGGTGTTAATGAAGGTGTTAATGAAACCAGCCTCAAAGTAAACAGTAAACATTGCCTCACAAAAGGACACCGTGATATGATAGCATTCATAAAAAGAAATGAGAAGTAGGTGTAATTTGTGATAATTTATTTACCTTTTTATTTACTCGTACTCCAGTAAAATATTTGGGGGGGAAATGGGAAACCTGGGGGGGGAAATGACCAAACTTTTGGGGAGGAAATGACCAATTTGGGGGGGAAATGACTGGGAGGGAAATGGCTTGGGGGGGAAATGACTACATCCCCCCCCAGAATAGTCAGACAGAGATAATGCACGACTTGTACGCTCACCCACAGGGAATTCGTATCAATTGGATTGCATATACATACCCATCTCACACCACATATGAATCGATTTATATGTGGTGTGAGATGGGTAACCTATTATAATTTGACACATAGATAATTTGCATAGATTGTGGAATGATCAATTTCCGCTAGTTGTCGCATGTCCTCACTTTCAGTGAACATAAACGATCATCGAAGAAGTTGTACTCTGCAAAAATCTCTGATGTTCACTTGTGCGTTTTTCATATATTCCATTTTATAAATTTACTAATATGCACATAAAACATCGTTTTCGAATCTCCTGTCTTCTTCTCAGCACATTTGTGGCCGTCCATCAACCCACGTTTCCATTTTGGCAACATAACCAGATGTATCATAAATTAATCCCGCTCAATCATGTGATAATGGGAATATGTAAAATAATAACTTTCTCATATGGTGGACATGAATGAACATGCAAACCCAACTTTCGGGCCGAGAATCACGAACTGAGCAATGGTTTGTGTGAGGCGATCAATTTGTCTAGACCGGATTATTTTCAATATTTTCAATCTCACATGAAGTACTGACCATGCTGTTTTTCTCTACCTGTGTACCTTCTCTGATTTTAGCTAGATCATCTGTTCCTGACATGCCTGAGGCGAAAGAAAAGTTTGATGAGGAACTCAAAAAAGAAGGAAGCGGAGACAAGCCATATTATTAAAAGAGTGATTCCGAATTCTCCATGAGAACAGGCGAGAGGCAGTTGGGTCAGTCAGGGATGGTTCGGTCAAGAATCTTTTTGAGATTGGTCCCCTCCTCCAGGATGCAGAATTTGTGAGTATAGGTCATAACTTGAATTACTAAGTTTTGATTATTCATTGCAGTGCTCGAAATGTCTATCTATTTGCCGGATATGTCCCACAGAAAACTGACTTGTCCAGCAATATTTTCCAGCAGTCCGACAGTTTCAGCATCAGGCAGACTGAGAAACAAAGCGATTAGAAGAAAATAATTTTAGTATCTTCCACGATGTTTCACTGCGATCAAAAAATTGCTTTACGTTTTCCCGTTGCAAAAATCCACTGTCATTGTTGTTTACGGCTGGGCTTGCTTTCCTGGGGACCTATTTAGCAGGATAACATTTTTCATTTGATCACAGCGGGTCACGTCATTCTTGAAGAAACACCGTTCTGCAGAGCCTAGCTCATCGACTACCATATTCTGGACGACTACTAGGAATGTGGTAAATCAAATCTGTCATTTCCTGTCTCGCTGTCTAAAGATGGCGGGTTTGTTTAAATTTGGATTCACTTCTTCTGGGGGAAAAAAGGCAGCCCGAAGATGGAAATCAGAGCGAAACAGTTCCTCAGAAAGTACCAAAAGATAGTTCGTCGACATCAGCTGGTGTTACACGCAACAAAGGCTGAATGGCGCGTTCATCGGTCCTGATTAGACTACAAGGAGGACTCGCGGATGATGTTCTGTACAACTATACTACGACTGAATCAATTAGATTGGATGTTCCATACACGATTTTGTTAACTTACACCGGCATACCAGGTTGGATTTGTCTCCCCAATGATTATTAATTTGATAATAATGTTATATATTTGAGATAAAGTTAAAACAAACTCAGAATTATTTAATGGTTTAATTCTGGAATTTATTTACATAATATAATATGATTGAAAATTGATAACATCCCAAATGAAAAAAAATGTCCTGTTTAAAATCAGTATGTCCTGTAATTTTTTTGCCTACCAGGACAAATGTCATGTTGGTGATTTTCAATATTTCAAGCCCTGCATTTACATCTTTACTGGATGTTTATAGCTCATGCTGATAGTTAGTTATTTTTCTTTAGTTCATTTGCAGATTGTTTTAGTAAGGATTATTACAGATGCAACTAAGTGGGTTTTTTTTATAATTGGATGATGAGGATTGCAAACTGAATCTTGTCCGAACAATAGCCCCGACCTTTAATGACATTTTCATAATCCTTTTATACACAGATGATGCAATGCACTGGCCATTTAATGACATTGGGTGTGCAAGCTACAATGAGGTCAAACGGAGCATGACTATTTGAATCAAAAGTATCATGTAGCTCCAAAAACTATGTACCTACCCCAATCCTCATCTCCATTTTTATACGCTTACCCCAAAGGCGGATGTATTATGTGAACGCTTTCCGTTCCGTTACCAATTGGGACCAAGGCATTTAAACAACCTTCAAATTTGGACCAGTGTAATTTTGAATGTATGGGTGTATATTGAAGACCCTTGGGCTCTTGTTACTATTGATGAAAAAAATCAAACTACCCTCAAGTGTTCTACTTTTGTTTGGAATCCTACATATTGTCTTTGTTATGATGCAGCTAAAGGTCTTATTGAGGAATGTCAAGATATCCAGTTACATTGTTGTTTTTATTATTAAAATCAAATCAAATAGATGTATCGTGGACTCCTTAGAAATAAATATCACACTCGAAGAAGCAGCATATCAGCAAATGCAGTTAATGTTGGTAATCTAAAGGACAAAAACAAAAAAATCTGATAATTCACTTTGTTCATTATAGCGCAAGAATAGAAATTATACCATTCTGTTGTTTTACGGATGATTTCTTCATATAAGCTTACTTCCTTCTGCAGATAATTTTGGAGTACCAGCTCTTGAAACAGGATAAAGCTATAGACCTGGAAGCCAACTATGCAGAACTGATGACCAAACTGTCCAACCTCAGACGGAGAAGATGGAGTGAGTATGCACCCTTTATTTTTGCTACACCTATTTTTGCTACATGTACTTTGTATCTCATCACAGCTTAATAATCCCTGGTGAAACCGGCCATAATGGACTCGAGCGACAGGTTTTGTATTCTGGGCTATGATGAAAAGTTCTACACAATTTTGTAATTATCCTGCCTCATGGTAATCCCTCAAATAATTCAGAAAAAATATCTTTTAGGATTTATTGAGAGAATTTATCTGCAAAACTGACTTTGGTATTATGTCAAATTGGTAGAATATGTGATAAAATCCATGTCAAATACGAAAATTTTCAAATATTTTAAGTATATTGTGTACCCGGCAAGTTTTTCTGCTTAACCCTTTCACCGATTATTTCCCCTGACAAAAGTGACCTGCTGACGATCAATTCCCTGAGAACTGTTAAAATTTGTATGTGTTGTCTTTGGAATGCTAGAAATTGCGTTTGCGTCCGAGATTTGCAGAAAAACATAAGAAACCTGTCTCCACAATACACACTCCAGTGTTATTTGCTCTAGTTTTATAGCAAAATAAATAAAATAGCATACAAAATTAGGTTTTACTGCGAGAGAATGCGCTTTCCCCGGCTTTCTCGACTCAAAAACATCAAAATCCAACGGAGAAATCGTCTTTTTTCGACCGCATTTGACAGCGTTTTTCTCGAGTTTTACTCGGCCAATTTTCATGTTTGACCTCTCATTGGAAAGAGCGACCTTTCACCTTTCTACACAGGAAATAATCTTGAATGGATGGCAAAATAAAACGGAGGATACGATTGGATTATAAAATGATGTCATTCTATCCTTCCAGCCACTGTCTACGCTCGTCTCAAATCTGTTGGCTGCTAGAGGTCACGTGGGCAAAATTACGCATACCGATTGGCTCGTCGGCTCAATAACGCAGCTTGCTGCCGACATTTTGAAATGTGTTCGACAAACTTTGCGGATCAAGACTCGTAAAAATATGGAAATAAACTTTGCCGGTCGTCGTTGGCAGTTTCAGTCGTCTGGGGAATATTCACCACGCTTTACCAGTCATGTAACATAAAAAATACAGGAGTTAGGATGAGGTTTTCGATGATTTTTTCCATTTTTGCGGCTCGCTGCCGAGATGCCCGTCACACGGTATGTGGGGAAAAATGCATTTTTCATTCCGATTTTTTTCGTTCAACGTCTAAATTTGTTTTATTTATTTTTCAAACAAGCAAACAATTTCGAGAATCAAATTGATCAGGGTTTCGGCTTTCCAGAAGTATACAGTGTTTGATAGGTTTCCGTTAAAACGAATGCAAAAAAATAAAAGTGCTGTACCCATCGTGATAGCGAACGGGTTTAAAGCTAACCCGATCTACCGGGGATGGTCGTACGGGTGGCACTCTCGTTATCCCCGTGTACCGGGTTTAATCGGTGAAAGGGTTAAACATAAATTTTTCTGTGCCGTATTATTAAGAGAATATCGTTCTGCAATTTATTATGGCTGTTTCAGAAAAATGTACCTCGGTGGGGGGATGGAGACAGAAGGCACTTAGCCTGTTTACTTGTTTTTTTGTCCTCTGCTACGAAGTGGTGGGAAGACTTGGAAATGCTAGCCCTCCCACATCTTGTGAACACGATATCTTGAGAACAATTCGACCAATCAACTTCAAATTTTAGAAGGTGCTTCACATCAGTTAGACGGTCATTGGTATTGATTTTCACTGAGGTACGTAATCCAAGATGGCTGCCATTGACCATATAGGATTCTGTCTGTCCCACATCTTGTGAACGTGATAACTCGAGAACAATTTGACCAATCTATTTCAAAATTGGGAAGGTTCTTCATGTCAGTCAGCCGGCCATTGGTATTGATTTTCACTGACGTGTGTAATCCAAGATGGCTGCCATTGACCATATTGGATTTCATCCGTCCCACGTCTTGTGAACACGATATTTTGAGAACAAATCAACCAATCGACTTCAAATTTGGGAATGTTCTTAAAGGAGTACTTACCTTAGTTTTGAATGTGACTATATTTATCAGCAATCGTATTCCAAACCTTATTATATGAAACTTATGTTGATAGAATGCGAAATAAAAGAAATATTGAATATTTTGTTGTTCGCCACTGGGCGCCGCCATTGCACCAGTGGGTGACGTGTTTAGATGAGCGGAAGTGAGTGTATACTCATCTAAAAACGTCACAACGCCAAGCCGATTTAAGGTTGATTGTGTTGGTAATGCCGACAATTCACACGAGAGGGAACTCAGTAAATCCACTGACGTTCTAGTTGATTTTATTAACTCAAGTTTAATCATGAAAATGTTTACAAACTTAGAAGTATCGTCGTTCAACCCAAATCACTACACAATTGCAGAGGGCACTCTTTTAGTTTATCGCTCAGCTTCAAATTTTGTTCAAAATGACTTGGGTAAGTCTCAGTTGAAAAACTTTGGGAAGAAATTCTTCAGTTGGCAGAGTTAACCTGCATCACTTTCCTTTTAGGAATTATCCCCGTGGGATTTGCCGCGCCAGTTTTTTCCTCGAATTAAAACTCGGACCCAGAGTAATTCAAATATCCGTGGTTGGCACGGGGAACGTCCCTGGATCAAGCGTTAGTCGTGACGTTGTCCTGAATGCTGACGTCATCAGTCACGTCGTCACACAGGCAACATGGCTGCGCCCACGTCGAACTCAAAGCGGAAACATTGCTTCACAAATTGTATTAAAAATAATAGGTTATCGCTCCCAACGACAGTAAAATAGTTTGTTATATTTTTTTAAGAGTCTTACCTTTGTAATATGAACCTATGCAAAATAAAGTAAGTATTCCTTTAACATCAGTTAGATGGTCATTGGTATTGATTTCACCGAGGTAAGTAATCCAAGATGGCTGCCATTGACTATATTGGATTCCATCCATCTCACATCTTGTGAAAGTAATACCTCGAGAACAATATGACCAATCGAATTCAAAGTTAGGAAGGTTCTTCACATCAATCAGATGGTCATTGGTATTGATTTTCATTGAGGTAGTATGTAATTCAAGATGGTTCCCATTGACCATCTTGGATTCCGTCCATCCTGCATCTTTTGAACATGATATTTTGAGAACAACTCAACCAATCGACTTCAAACTTTAGAAGGTGCTTCACATTAGTTGGATGGCCATTGGTATTGATTTTCACTGAGGTACATAATCCAAGATGGCTGACATTGACCATCTTGGATTCCGTCTGTCCCGCATCTTGTGAACGCGGTATCGTGAGAACAATTCGTCCCATTGACGTCAGACTTGAGAAGGTGCTTCACTTCAGGTAGACGGCCATTGGTATTGATTTTCATTATGTAATCCAAGATGGCTGCCATTGACCATTTTGGATTTCACTCACCCATATTGTACACATATGTGTTGTGAACACTTGATCATACTATATCTTGTATTCCTCCCATTGATTTATAAACCTCACCATCCACAAATCCATATACAACTACAGACTTATATTCCAGTGTTACGCTACCCATTACTGATTCCCAAACCTCCTCAAATTGTCTCAACAATTCCAGATAAATCTCTCTTTCCATATACACATATCCAATTTTCAAGTTATATTTAAGGAGATATTGGAAGCGTATATGCTATACGCTCTCAAATCGGTTACTTGGCGGAGGACCTGCTAGCTACTCAGCTTGTAACATTGGACATATGGGTTGTTGGGGATCTGTCCCCCCCCATGTACATTTTCCTGGAATAGCCCTTAGAGGCATTAAGCATATATTTTACACATTCATCCATTTGTCTGATCTTTCTCCCTATTTGCTTAGTTAAATTTGAAGCTATCCAAATATGAGTTGCAAATTGGCACAAAATTGACACACCCTCTTATTTTCTTATGTTATTCAAGGGAACAGACCTTGCGGATCTGGAAGTTAAAGCCTGGTTGAAGTTTCAAGAAGAATTAAAGACCAAATCAGAAGTGCGAATTGAGCCCTTTCGGAGTGTTATATTTTCAAGAGTTATGGCCCTTCGTTCTTCAAATCTTTGTGAACTGGGACTTGTCCGGGCTGGATTTCAGTTAATATTGTATGGACAAGTATGAAATTTGCATGATATGTGGCCAGTGTCCCATAGTTGTGCAGCGTAAAGTTTCTCCGTGTTTCGCTTAGATTTTCAAGAGTTATGGCCCTTTGTCCCTGGAATCTCCGTGAATTGGGACTTGTCCGGGCTGGATCTCGGTTAATATTGTATGGACAAGTATGAAATTTGCATGTTATGTGGTCAATGCCCCATAGTTGTGCAGCGTGAAGTTTCTCTGCGTATCGGTTATATTTTCAAGAGTTATGGCCCTTTGTTCCTCAAACCTCAAATATATATATTTGTCCAGGCTGGATTGATACTTGGGATATACATTATACAACTGAATCAAGGTGAAGAAAGTGACTTAAGCAGAGTTGTGATATTTTTGCGAATTAGGCCTTGATTTACCAATTAAAATCATTCTATTTTCAATTAACCGATTTGGGGAAAGTGGCTACATATATATGTTATTCTACATTCCAAAGCAGACCAGTGTAACTGCATGTATAGTCTCAGGATTTATGATGAATTCAATTGACGACGTAATACACATAATTGTCACCATACAGTAGTTGTGCATGGGTTGGACTTTTTCAACCGGATTCACATTTTCCTGAGCTCAGTTGTTCCCCTTCATCATGTATATCAGAAGCATTTTAAACAACCAGTTGTGGATATATATTAAATACACCATTTTGGCTATTTTTAAGGCTGGTTTTCACCAAATTTCTTGTGAGTGCAACTACATGTATAGTCTCCAGATTTATAATGAACTCAATTGACGATTTAATTGTCACCATACAGTAGTTGTGGATGTTAAGGACTTTTTCGACCTGATGGCATGATTCTGAGTTGTTCCCCCTGATTATGTAGAAGCAGTTTAAGCGACCTGTTGTGGAGATGTTAAATGAGCCAGTTTGACTATTTTTAAGGCTAGTTTTGATAACTGCTTTCAACCTTGTGGCCTAATGACTACTTTCCTTAATAAATTTTTGGATTGTTTTATTTTAGTTTGTTGTTGCCTTTTGATTTCTCCACCAAAGTAGATTCAGCAGTTAGTTGTGTGCCTTGGCACCAAGAAGGGGGTGCATGGTGTGTCCATGGAGACAAAGAATATGAAGTCGAAGAACATAACATCCGGAGCAAATTTATATTTTCAGCATACTGCCATTGCTAAACATGTTCAGAAGCTAAACGCTTGAGCTACGCGCATGCTCGTCAACACTTTTTCCACACATCCAATGGCTAAACATGTTCCCCCAATGTAATGTTTAGAATTTAAACGTGTTTAGCAGAGAACTATGGCTAAACATGTTTAGTAGGGAACTATCGATAAACATGTTTAAACCCTAAGCACCAAATCACTAAACCACATGTTTAGCGGGATGACGTGTGGAAAAAGTGTTGACAGGTATGCGCGTAGCTTATGTGTTTAGATCCTCCACGCATGTTTAACAGTGTATTGTGCATTCTGTATACACCTGGGCAGTTATTACAACGCATGAAAACACACTTCACCATTACCTTAAATATCAAGTGATTTCTTCTGTTTAAAATAAATTCACAAGCATACAGTTTCAAAATTACAAGCGCCTAGTCCGTCATTCATAATCCAGCCGTCGTCCATTAGAGAATATCCGCGTCCATAATCCAAAGACCTATTCCATATTCCATATCACAGTTTTAGCACCAAATTCAAAAAGACAATCATAGTATACATAAACATAGGCTTGTTTCCTGCAAGAGAGAAGCGGTCAACAGTTTTCAATGATGCCGGCAAGACATCATGATGTTCCAAAAGTATCAAATCCGTATCGCTGATCAGTATTCTTAATCCATAATATTCGTTGTAAAGTCGTCATCTAAAGAATGATGCATCTCAGTCACGCTTTGATTGTGTCTGTTCATATGAGTACCATGAGGATCTTGAAGTACATGGGTTCATACGGCCCCTAGCCCCGGGTAAAACGGAATTAGACACAAGTTACGAAACGTAGCGCAATAGATCTTGCACGCTGCGTTCGTACACTTGTCTGTTCATGGCGTTTCAAATTTCCTTTTTCATACGGTATCATTTTCATTTGAATTACAGATGGCCATCCCGATAGATCGATGTCCGGCCATGTCGACCGTTCAGTGTGTTATCTGTCATTCAACCCCGACATATTGATAGAAAATCGGATCATGGTGGCGCCCAAGTAGAAGAAGACATCCGGTGCTTGCTGGACTAGCTGACTCAGGAACCAAATGTTTCTGCAATTATCGTGTTCGACATTGATTCTCCGGAAGGAAATGTATCTGACAATGATAGATCCGAACACTCGCTGACAGCTCAAGATGCTAAATGCAGGCACATGCTACATATAGCTATGTTTATAATGTGTATATTCATGAATTGTCGAAAGACATTGACAATTACTCTTGTATATATCGAGAAGGAAACATTTTTGATAACTGTCAAGCCACAGGATGTTTCACTAAACAATGGATGATGCTAACTTTTGCCGAAAGCCTACATCTGCATAATGATATACATGTAGGGCTTATTTTTATATAATTATGTCAGGACTATGAGTATATAAACTCGTGTCGGTTTGCACATCCGACCAGGCTGCCGTACTATAAAGTCTACGAAACCTCGTACTGTCATTCACTGCATTTATCTCCATGATCCTATCAGACTTTTGTATATATTGATGTTGATGGATTATAACCATGTTGAATAATGTAAATAAATACCGGTCGTTCCTATATTCTCACAATCTTGTCTCCTGGCCTTCGTTTTTATTCACATTCTATTAGCGCATCAAAGAAAGACATTGCTGTAGCATAAAATGACGTGCATTGAATTTGGGGATATTTGAGAAGACAAATGGCATGTTTCAGTATAGGAGTCTTATAACCCGTAGTATCTCTACTTTTTGAAGCTGGGCTACAATATTGTTACCAGCGCTGTTATCACATGATAAGCTTTATTATTGGAATGGAAAACATTTACTTTGACTTACCTGGGGGGAAAAAAGCCCCTATTCGGCCTGACGAGCAATATTCGTATCGGTACCCTGTATATATCGAACTATGGGACAGGCTGTCTCTACGATTGGTTCAAATTCAGATAATGTGCTGGTAGCTGAAAACCGCTAAGCCCGAAATATCATCTGTAATTTTCATGTAAATCCTCCGAGTTATTAACGAGTACTGACAATATTTACGGCAGTGGCATTTCAGTATTGTCTTCAACAGGGAGTAATACAAAATTGCCTTGATTATGTCAAATTAGGACTGGTCGACGCCGTGTTTTCATACAAGCAATGTGTATTAGCCGTATAGAGTACGATGAATATGAGAAGCTGCAAAGTATCAAAGCTTCAGCTCGCCTTTAGAAAACTTACCTCCCTGTATCGTAGTCTAAAACTAAATACCAGTGCTGTACATTGCCACTCGACGCTCGTCAGGTGGATTCGAAAATACCACGCCACACTGCGTTCACTGATTTGTTGAGAACGCAAATTGTATTCTGGGAGGAGTTCTTTTCAGCAGTCAAGGCTAATCACGTGGACGTCGCTGTTGTTCTAGAATTCTGGGTTGACATTGTCATAAATGTTTCGAGAATAAATCTCAACGTCGACAACATGCGGAACTCACTAAATCCTAGCCATGATATTATCCAATAATAACACAACTCAGCATTTAATGCGAGATATTCTTACCACGAACATCGGCCTTTGATCGGCCTTTAGGGAAACAGACGTCATTTAGTGCATTTTAACCTACAGCCATAGCACTCGGGAAGTATTGCTTTGTTTTCAGTAAAGTAAGTTTGCTAAATAAAATCAAGTCTTTCAACAAAGTCATGGAAAGGGAAAATAGTTAGTTCCTCTTAACCTACAAAGGCCAAAAATGTGTATTAAAGAAATTCTAGTCTAAGATGGTCATCTTCTAACCTCATTTGAAATAGAACTCATTTTTTAGAAATTAGCATAAAACAAAATCAAATTATTTCTAATTTATTAGCTGAACATCTTTTTGTGATTGAGTATGTTAATCAAGACATTGGGTGGACCTCGTCTCTCTATTACTCAACCATTAATTGTTTTAATTATATGAATAGATAGAATAAAAACATGTTTTTATCTTTATACCGATACCATCACTATTCACTAGCATGGACTCCATGGTGTCCAATTTTTGCCTTTGTCTGGCCATTATAATTGTACCCACATGCATTTCGCTTTTGATGCTATCCTCATGACCAATCAGAAATGCATATTCTGTTTTGGATTCACATTTGGCAATTTTCTTATCAGCCTGGTAGAATCTCATATTATATCGATAGAAATACAATTTCTGATTCGACCGGTAGAATCTCCTGATTGTGTCATTTAGGTGGTGGATATGAGTCTCTTCCATCCAGTTTCTGTTGTTAACATCTGAGATTCTACCCGAGTCACGTTTCTACCAAGACATATTCATGACATTTCTGAAATATAATTTGTTTTAATTTTTCATTCCAATACCTTTTTCTTCAATATCGTTTAGAGTATATCTAAGTTGATCAGCTTCCGGTTTAGTATATTGTTGCATTGCTGCTGCGTATCAACAATCGAACAAAAATTTTACATAAGGATACTCGTAATGAGATTATTCAGTGATGACGTCATTGTATCGCCGTTAAGCCATATTAGAAAACTCGAATTTATTTATATTGAGTTTTCGCGGAAAAGATCGACTTTATCCGGAGAGTTAATTGGTTCGTCCGGACAGGCGATTTATAACTGTTATCATTGTTCAGCAAATATATAGTCATACGGATTTTTAATATTTAGTGGTTTATGGCCTTCGAGATTATATGTTAATGCCAACGCGGATACAAATCACTAAGCGAAAAAAAAAAAATAATGACGCGCACAATATTTGACCTGAGAATGTTTAAGAATTTAATAGAATGACAATATTTTCAGATAAAGTCATATAGATAATCAACTCTACAATCGAATTCTTTGCATCATTTATTTCAAATTCATGGCAAACTTGGATATAAAATTCGCATTGTTCCTCGGGACAGCTTGGAATAAGCCTGCAGTCTTTTCAGTATAGTGTTAATGAGCTTGAACGATTAAAGGTCGTCGGAGGTGTGAAATATTTGAGACAATATGGTACCAGTACTTTTTCATTTATTATATCAGAAGGAGGTAAGTCTATACAAACATTATCATAAATCATTTCGTGGTTCATCCCTTTAACAAACTATTAATTGAGCACGTCTGGAATGTTCTAATTCTGCAGGAGACAAGATTGACCCATTTCCTGTTGACAATCTGCCTTTCCTTTAAATAGCAGAATAACTCTGATTTTGGGCACAGTTGTACTTGGTCTCCTGGACATAATCAATTATACCGGCTCATTGAGAATTTACAAATATACACCAAATCGCCATTTCAATGAATAACGCCCGAAGCTACGATCTATTCAGCTCTCATCAAATGGACTTCACTTCGATATTCCGATTTGCCAGGAAAGAAGTTGATTCATGTATATCGCGCAGCCAGGCTAGCCCGCCATTACCAGAATCCCCAGTCTTCAACACCTGGTCCTGGATGTTAATTGACGAAGAGAAATAAGGAAGCAACGAGTCCATCGAACATTGTGAACCCGTATGGAGGATTCTGGGCACAGGACGATACAGACACCAGACGTTCCCGGGAGTCCGTACGACCGGCCTACCAATCCGATGGAGGGAGCCACCAGACATACTCGGTTGTCGGACATTCTTCACTGCCTGTCCGCCCAGACGAAATGCG
>JAVTVY010044809.1:0-22036 GCA_036873755.1 Hanleya hanleyi
CACTGGAGATGGCTCACTCTTACCCCCTGGCACCCTTTCCCCTCATTCACTGGGTGTCACCTGTTGGTAAAGAAACATGTTGGGCTCTGGTTCGTGTTCCTCCTGAGGATACTTAATGCATGCCCCTGCTAATTAGTGAAGTGTCAGCATCTGGTTCTACTCGTGGCGAGTTTAAATGAAGGATCTGTGTTTTAATAAATTGATCACCCCCTGATTTTATAGAAGAGAATTTCACTTTTCTGTGATTGAATTATTAAGGATTACCATATCAAACCATGGAGGTTGGGGGTATACCTCATCCATGGGAAGTACATACCCTAATTATTTTAAGGTCAAAAGGTTAATGGTCAAAGTCGTTGTTGGGTTATGTGCTATGTTCAGTTCATGTATGTAGATTGTGGTCAAATTTCACTGCCAAAAATATCCTACCTTTTAAGATAATGCCCTGAAAAAAAATTGAAATAAGATAATTTTACTCAAAATAAATAAAATTTTAAGATATTTTTTTCTTGCTTAAGTAGAATTTGGAGTGGGGTAAGTATATTTTACTTAAACAAGAAAGAATTAATAATTATTTTTAAAACAAGATTTTTTTAAGAAAAATTCTTACTTTTTTCTGGTTTAAGTAAAATATACTTACCCCACTCCAAATTGTACTTAAACAAGAAAAAAAAATCTTAACATTTTTATGCCCCCCCTCTAACTAGAGGGGGGGCATATAGTGATCGCTTTGTCCGTCTGTCCGTCCGAATTTCTTGTCCGAGCAATATCTCGGTTAATATTTGATGGACAGGATTGAAACTTGCATGGAATGTGGCTAGTGCCTCGTAGATGTGCAGCGTTGAGTTTTTTCCGAGTTCCGGTATAATTTTCAAGAGTTATGGCCCTTTTCTGAAATCTCTGTGAATGGGACTTGTCCGGGCTGGATCTTGGTTAATATTGTATAGACAAGTATGAAATTTGCATGATATGTGGTCAGTGCCCCACAGTTGTGCAGCGTAAAGTTTCTTCACGTTTCGCTTATATTTTCAAGAGTTATGGCCCTTTGTTCCTGAATTCTTCGTGAATTGGGACTTGTCCGGGCTGGATCTCGGTTAATATTGTATGGACAATTATGAAATTTGCAGGATATGTCAGTGCCCTGTAGTTGGGCAGCGTGAAGTTTCTCCGCGTTTCACATATATTTTCAAGAGTTATGGCCCTTTTTTCTTTAAATTTGTGTGAATTGGGACTTGTCCGGGCTGGATCTCGGTTAATATTGTATGGACAATTATGAAATTTGCAGGATATGTTGTCAGTGCCCTGTAGTTGTGCAGCGTGAAGTTTCTCCGCGTTTTGCATATATTTTCAAGAGTTATGGCCCTTTTTTGTTCAAATTTGTGTGAATTGGGACTTGTCCGGGCTGGATCTCGGTTAATATTGTATGGACAATTATGAAATTTGCAGGACATGTGGTCAGTGCCCTGTAGTTGTGCAGCGTGAAGTTTCTCCACATTTCGCGTATATTTTCAACAGTTATGGCCCTTTTTTCTTCAAATCTTTGAGACTTGTAGGGCTGGATCTCGGTTAATATTGTATGGACAAGTATGAAATTTGCATGATGTGTGGTCAGTGACCCATTGGTGTGCAGCGTGAAGTTTCTCTGCTTTCGGTTATATTTTCAAGAGTTATGGCCCTTTGTTTATCAAAACTAAAGTGAATGGGATATATTCATTTGTCCAGGCTGGATCTCAGTCCATAACCAATTTGGACCAGAAAAATGGCTATATTATATGTTATCCTACATTCCAAAGCAGACAACATAGGTCCTGAAATTAAAGTATGAAGTTGCCCCAAAAAGAGTGAATTGGGTGCAAAATTCAAAGTTCACTGATCGCTTCATAATTTCACCAGGTCTCATAACCAGGTCACATTTTCGGATTTGGCGAAAGCCCTGGCGACCATCTTGCATCGAAACATCGTATTATCACTTGTTGGCTGATACTTGGAATATGTATTATGTGAGGCATGGCAAAAAAAGTGACAGAAACAGAATTTTTATAATTATCCAAATTAGGCCTCCACCAACCAATAAACAACAGAACAATGGCGGGGCAGTGTCGGATTAAAGCGGAAGGGGGGGCATACAATTGAGCAATCTCTGATTGCTTCCTTCCTGTGTCTTAAAATTTAAGTTATTTTGAGTAAAATTATATTATTTCAAGAAATTTTAGGGCATTATCTTAAAATAAGTAGGGTATTTTTGGCAGTGTTCAGATATACCTGAAACTCGTGGCAAACATAAAACCGATTTATTCAGAGATGCTACATACACATCTGCACTGTGCACCAAATTATAGCCAATATATACTAAGCTTTCATTTCTTCTTCACCACAAACTCTTTATTGGACCTCATTTTATAAAACTGTGTCAAACGTCGTGAGGGCATATATTGAAGCCCATGTGCTCTTGTTTCGATGATTTATTGGAGGTGTCTGAATCATAATTCATGAATGACTGTGACTGTATTCAGACTCAAAATTTACAGTTTTAATTAGCACATTTCTTCTCCAAAACAAAGTTATTAGTTGATCACACAATTACTCCCAAAACAGTTGCTTTACATCTAGATGTTATAATATATTTCAACTGGAGAAAATATTCTCTTTGCAGTGAGCTTAGCTACCTCGCTTCTGCTGGAAGAGCAGTTTATGATGCCATGGCAACGGCCGATCCCAAAGCTGTTTGGTAAGACTTACAATTCATATATTGAATGATTTTTGAGACAGAAAGAATAAATTGGTCGTCAGCCAGGGTCGTGGGTTCGAATCCCGCTGACGACCAATTTGTCCCAAAAATCAGAATCAAAAATCATTTCATATGCACATGTTCAGTGGCAGGCTATATCAAACATCATTTCTTCATTATAAAGCCAGTGGCGCACATTTCAACACTGAGAGAGAAGGTTGGTCATCACAGGGACAATCCACGGGTGTAATACCTATGGGCCATCATAGCTCACAGGCCTCCTGACGAGTGGCGAGTGATCACTCGGGCGCGCCTCATACTCGCCTGGATTCCGAAAATGGCGAGTTTACAATCACTCGCCAGTTCATTATGATCTCCATTTGAAAAATATTTCTTCCTACAATGAAATAGTATCTGGCTCATGCCTTGGCGGAACCAAATATACTGAATGGCAATCGGTAAACCGTCCTGTCACATTTCGACGGCCCCATTTCCAGTTGTTGTTGTTTCGAGTTTATCCATTACGATTAGGGACCATGCTACCAAGGATGGCCACACTGAGGTTGTGTGGAAATATGTAACTTGAAACTGAGACGAAGTGGTATCTTCAGAATGAATAAGATATATAGCTCCCGGGAAATTCTGTATTAATTTTTCAAGATATTCTTATTCCTGTTTCTGCTAAAATGTCCCATTATATCGCTTACAGGAATATGTATGGTGTCTTTCCGCCTGGTTGTTGTTTTCGGACTAGAATTGATTGCCGCTTCTGTACCTAGTTGTAGTTTTCCTTGGACACTCGCCATATCCGCCCGCTACTGAGAACGCTGTTCTGTCGGTTTATTTGTCATTGTGACGGAGTCATATCACAACATGTTTCGACAAGCAAATTGCAATCATGACGAAAGGAAAACCCGGTACGTTTGTTTTACTTAAGACAGTTATGGAAATTTACTGAATCCTGTGTTTGCTGTCAATTATTTTTCTTGCTGATGTTGAAAATCACTCGCCTGCGAAGCTTTTCAGGAGAGTGACTGAAACACTCGCCAAAACTCGCCTGGTGCCAAATTCAGGAGAGTGACGAATCACTCGCCTTTGATTTACTCCTCGGGAGGCCTGGCTCAGTCGGTAGAGCATCGGCACGATAAGCCGGGGTCGTGGGTTTGAATCCCGCTGATGACCAATTTATTCTTTCTCTCTCAAAAATCATTCCATATGTACATGCTCAGTGGCGGGCTGTACGCCATACCAAACATCATTTCTTAATTGATATATTGTTCATGGTTGATACAGTGCAAAGATGGTCCACCATTGTTTGACCTATTGTGTCCCAGTCCAGCACATCAATGGTTATCTTTTAGTTTTAAAGCACTTGTTTGATCAGTTCATTAGTAGTTTTACTGTACTCCTGTCAATACCTTTCAGAATTTGTATCGACTTTCTGTGTCGGTCTGTTTCCTTTACTTCTAATGTTTTGCTTCTCTTCCTCCAGGATGATGCAAGGCTGGTTGTTTTTGAGACCATTTTGGAAGCCGCCACAAGCCAAGGCCTTACTCACATCCGTAGCCAAGGTTTGCAAAACAATACCGATCATGAGCGAGCTAATTGCCCAATCACCAGAAGTTAAAATTACCATGCACTGCATGTATTCAGAGAATGAGAGGAGTTATAGAACAGGATAGTTGACAAAATGGTAAAAAATTATACTGAAAGTATATGATATTTATGTGATGGCAATTTATGTCCTTCTGTCTGTCTGCTTTGTGTCTGGTCTGCATCTTATGCAAATTTCTGTCTGCAGTCTCAGGTTTTGCAATTGAAATTTTTTTATGAATGGATTTTTTAATAGGAAAAAACAGATGTTGCATACCAAAATTGAAGTCAAGGTCACTGTGATCCCATAATCTGGAAATCCTTAAAAAACGCATTTGTTTGTGCCTGTGATACATTAGGGGCAGATGATGTGTCACATACCAAAAATGAGGTCACAGATCAACGTCGCTGTTACCCCAAACATAAAAAATCATTCAAATTAGCTATTTTGTTCTGTATTAATGGATACGCTAGGGGGATGGATATATGACATATCAAAATTAACGTCCATGCCGAAAAATAATTTAGCATAAAACTTGTTAATTCTTTTACAAAATGTACTACATGGATTTCCCATTTCTATTATATGCAGATGCTTGCTCCCTGTCTGTATCAAAATCAATGCAGACCGAATGAGCATGCACGCTTTTTCTACACAGTGCAATCAGAGGGTGTTACACCAACAGTTTAGGAAGTTACAAACTCTGGACAATAAGAGAATGGATGTTTGATGCTTCTCATTATTATTATTGACAGGGTAAGATGTTGATATTGGACCTGATGGCGGAGATATCCCCTCAGTATCAACGACTGCAGTCTTACTATGGGCAACCCTTTATCTGGTGTATGCTGCATAACTTTGGGGGAACCCTAGAACTGTATGGTGCCATAGACAGCGTGAACACTGTAAGTGATTATGGAGTTGTATAATCCAGTTATAGTTGGGATGACAGTTTCTAGGTAAAGCGCGAATTATTTGTGCTGAATGGGCCAGCCCCGTTCGAGACTCGAACCGGCACCTTCAAAGTTTGGTACCAAATCGCCAGCAGTAAATGAAAGTGCTCTAAACCACTCTACCACCGACCTCAGCTTTCACAAATTTCAGAGATTGGAGTTTAGATAATGTACATAAATTTACTACCCCTCTGATAGACTGAATAATGACACAGCTCATAAAGGCAAAATTAAAAATATATACTGATTCCTTTTGCCAAAGTCTAGGTAACATTTATATCCAATTATTTTTATTTGATGAGAAACACGTATGATTGAGAAACACGTATGATTCGTACTGGATGGGCCAGCCTCGTGCGAGAGTAGAACACATGCCCTCAGATTTTGACACCGAACGCAGTAAATGCAAGCGCTGTAATATAAACCACCCGACCATCTCAGCTTCCACAAAGATTCTGGACTTGATTAAAACCTTGAAAGTCTCACCAACTCAAATCTAAAGTTCTTTTTTAAAATATCTGAACTTTCAAGTTCTTTCAATGTAGCCTACTATTCAAACCACAAAAAAACCCTGACTCTCTGTTTTTAAATCCTAAAATGCTACACATTCAACTAAAAGCATAGATAATTTCAAATGGAGAAAAAATCAACAAAAGAAAAAAATATGAAGCACTGTTTTTTTTGTTTTTTGGTTTAAGTTACATACTACAGGTACATTGTAAGAATCTGAAAGTTTAAATATATTTGATGAGAAAATTAGTTGTTAGCGAGAAAATTTGAAGGGTAAATGTTGAACAACCACCCATTTAAATTCAGATGTGGTAATAAAAATATAAAAATTATCATAAAATTTCAAATTTATTGCTCAAATCTACACCTGCTATTGTGTTGCCCATAATCCTCCATTGAGATCCTGCTGTAGACTAAAATTTCTCACCCTCTGGAGCCTCGGCCAATAGGTTACACTGCACCTCCGCCCAAACGCACTTCCCCAAATCCTTTTTTCTTCCTACAGCCACAGCGTGTGGACATGTTTAGAGAGAGCTCTGCTAGAATTAGATTTTTGTTTTTGCCTATCTTGATAGGGAAATTCAGTCTAGATTTAGATTATATACATTGTAAAAACAATGTCTAAGACACCTGGAATTCTAAACGCTGCAAATTTTGCAGTCGTTCTTGGTCTCAATTAGAAATTCACATTCACTGATCGACTCTATGGACTACTATGGATTAAGAAAATTTGAAGGGTAAATGTTGAACAACCACCCATTTAAATTCAGATGTGGTAATAAAAATATAAAAATTATCATAAAATTTCAATCCTCTCAATAAACGGCTTTCAGAAAATATATAAATACATTTATTTATTACAATTAAATTGGGAAAACAAATTGTTATCACTAGGTGTCTTGGGACCTTAAGAATCAGAACAGGAGTCAGACAGGGGAGGCCTGACAGTCAAAAGTTTCATCAATCTGGTCATTATCCTGGCCTGGTGGTGGTTTCTGTTAGTGCTTGCATGAACTGGATAAAATAGGTTGTTATCAGGTGAGTGGGTCGCCTAAGCCAAACACTTATTCCGAAATTTAGGTGGAATACACAGAGGAGAAGTATGGGGGTAGAGCATGCTATTCCGTATAAAAGTAATACACTAGGGGCTCATAGTGTCACTGTGTGGAACTTGCACTCCCACTACACCCGGCTCTACATGCATTTCTCAAACCTGATATCACTTGATATTTATGTTTACTTATGTGTGCCCGAATTATGTGTTTGTGCTGTCTGTCTGTCTGCCCATCTGTTTATCTGTCCATCCGTCATTCAATCTTGCGTACATATGGTTGTATTTTGCCACAGGGTCCGATCGAGGGAAGAAGATTCACCAATTCCACCATGATCGGGACGGCACTCACCCCCGAGGGTATCAATCAGAACAACATCATGTATGAGTTCATGAGTGAACATGCATGGAGAACAGAGCCTCGTGATATCGACCAATGGTAATCCTTTGATGATGAATTCTGTCAGTCGAATCCCTCTCTCATTCTGTCAATCATTCTTTTAAACAATGTGTGACTGTCATATGTTCCGTTAAGGACATGACTGATGACTCGGTATTTAGCAAATAGCCTAAACCTACCAGGGGGCAAAAGGTGTAACAGTTATGGGCTGGTACCAGACTTGTGTTATATCTTACTCGTGAAGCAAGGGGGTACCCTATTCAGTTTGAGGTCAAAGTTCAAGGTCGCTGAGGCCCAAAAATCTGGGAAAGCCATATAAATTGTTATGTCCAGGCTTTCACACTAGTACAACTCCAACTCAAGGCAAAGAAGAAGCGTATTGGTTTCCCCGTCTGCTTAACTTTTGTTGTCTGTGCGTCATTTTCAGTTCCTGGCTATGGATTGGTACCAAACTTGATTTTGAGTTAAAATCTCAAGAACAGGGTCACCGGAGTTTCAATTTGCAAATCCATACCAAAATTTCAATGTGAGGTCACAAATATGGAATCTGGTCACTGTGCAAGCCTATAATGAACTGCATGGGCTATTGTTGATAGTGGATATTTGGTGTGTTCATTATCCTTAGAAGATCTAGAATTAAGAGATTATAGACCAGGGTTCGACATTAACGACTGTCCGGGACAAGTGAATGTCAATTTCGGACAGCCAATTTTTATGTTGACCTGTCCGAGTGGACAGGTCGTTTTCATAACAGACTCCTACAACAACTAATTGATTTTTTAAACAATAAAGTTTCACATTACCGGGGCGGTAAATGATTTCTTTTGACAGTCGATTTATTGGTGTAATTTGGCTGGCGTGGATCACACACGCTATATGGTGTCCCTGCCAACAACGTTAGTGGGATAATAGACATTCGCTGATTGGTTAGATGATCGCTTCGAGACCAATCGCAACGCGTGTTGCTCGCTCAATCGGAAAACAAAATAGCGGCAAGACAGCTGTTGTTGTTGAAGTGGTTTTCGTTTGCTGATGAAAGTACCGCATCGAAAAGGAAACTCCTGTCAAAAGAGGCCTACAAGAAAAAGTGTACAATCATGGATGGAACAATTTGTCGGGTTAAAAGACACTGATGAAGGCATGCTGCATTCCATATGTGTGGAGGCAGGAAATAGTTCCTCTTCATTCTTGAATGTGGGCAAGTGACCTTTCATCTTGGACAGGTAATCTTGCAATCCACCCGCCCGGCTGGACAGGTGATCTGAAAAGTTAATGTCAATCCCTGTAGACTTAATTTCACCATAATGATACTTTCTCACCTCCAGGATTGTGGGCTATGCAAGAAGACGATATGGATTAACAAATCAATATATACAAAAAGCTTGGAATTGGTTAACAGTAAGTATCCAGAAAAAATGTAGTTATGTAAACACTATTAAACGGAATGGGAATCTATGTTCTGCAATTTAATTATTCTTAAATGTAATAAGTTTTCAACAATCTGGTTAATTATGTTTTTACATTATTTTTGAAAATCTTGATTTAATTAAATGCTGAAGTTGGATTTAAGGGTTAACCTTCATGTCGGTATTTGTTGTGTACATGTACTTACATATTGCTGGGACATCTTTCATACCTCTTCAAAACTGTCATCCCCATGATAAAATAGTACACGACCGATACAAAAGTTTAATTAAGTCCACTTCTTAAAAAAAATATGTATAAATGGAGAAATAAATCAACAGCTGTGTCTCAAAACAGGTTTTACATCATGGAAATGCTCCTGTGTTCTAGTGGAGGGAGGTACATGTAAACACACTCGCCCCATTCATGGACAGGTTTTTCTATAGCATAGCAAAAACATCTGTGGCCTAAAATTTTGCCCTTGTGGCTGTTAAGCCAATTGTGATTTAGATTTTTCTAAATTTGTAGCAGTACCTTCATCGTGAATCAATGTTTCATCATTTTAATGATAATTATGTCTTTATTTATACTTATTAGTAATAAATACAGAAAAATAAAGCAGACCATATAATATGCATATGTTGACATAGTCACATTTATATATGTCAGAATTGACCAGTCACATCCCAGTGGGAGTGGCATAACCAAGTGAGTTATCTCCCCTCCCTAAGGAGCCACCACGGTAAGCCTATCCGAGCATAGGTCTAAATCCTAGAAATAAAAATATTAAACTTGTACAACTTCTTTACAGATCAGCGTTTACAACAGTACGACAGGTTTGCCATTTCATGGGAAGAATGGATATGTGAGACGGCCTAGTTTGAAGCTCAAAACTTTTGTAAGTTTTCAGAGATAAGCAACAGACGCTGGTCAGTGTTGGCTTGGCTGTTTTTGATTTTACATGTGTCCTTAACCTGGGGTAGAATTTCATAAAAAACCTGACACCGTAGCAAGAATCTGCAGAATCCATCTGGATTATTGCAGAAAAACTTTAGATGAATCCATCAATATAGATATCAAACCTGACAGCCATAATCGAATATTTATGCGGAACCAAGTTCGGCTTCAATATGTATGTTGTGCCGAATTTTCCATAATTGACAACGTCATTCACCACTTTTCCCTTGTATTTAGCACGTATTCCTTCGCAGTTTTTTTTTTACAAACTTTGCAGACAGCTTTCATGACGGTTTCACCTGAATCGTTGAAAATGAAATATTGTTCCTTCACGTCTGATTCCCACAATCACAAATTTAACTTTTCTCTTCGGGACATCTGCCATGTTTGGCAGGAAACTGTCAAGTTTATAACAGTGAAAATGATTGACTCAAATGAGTACGCTACTGAAAACACCCAATCAGCGATGTCAATCTAAACAATGTAGTCATAATTTTCCGCTCGTCTCACAGAAAAAGGTAAATAGGCAACGACGACGAATGACTGATGAAGTAAACAGCTGAATGTTTTATGCGAATCCAAGTAAATTCTTGTACATACAAATTCAGGCGAATCCTTGTGCGAATAGATTTACAGATTCGCACTGAAATTCTATCCCTATTTGACAGGTTTTGTATTTGCAACCAATTCGTTGTGCATTTGGAAGCTGCGCTTCATAATTATGAGAAAATTATATCATCTGATCATCTGTTAGTGTTTTCAGACACCAGTGTAAAACCGTTCATGTCTTTTCATGACAATTACCCTATTAAAATTGAATCACTCACGATTTTATGTTAGAATACCTCGGGGATTTTTTGTACAATGGATGACCCCCAATAAATTTGCTCACTCCTAATCTCATGGTGGAAAAGGTGACTTCCGGTGATTGAATTACTAGAGATTCAATATAATTAATGTTATCATGACTACAACGAGAATTCTTATCACATCTGTTAGAATGTATTATTGATGTCCTCATTCATTCTATCTAAATCATATTGTCTAAAATCGTATTGTCTAAAATCGTATTGTCCTAAATGAGGATAATATTATTATTTCTTTATGCTTTTCATGTAGGTGTGGTATGATCCTGGAGAATTAGATGCTGCCTGGGTCAATCTAATCTATGCTTCCTCAAAGGTCATCGACAGTCAGCTGTTCTTGTATGTACAATATTTAGGCCTAGTCCTATCCCAATATGTAATGAAGATTGAGCATGTCTGAACACAGCTCTACAGTCTTGTACTGACAAATCTGTCAACTGTACACAAATGATGGATGGCGCTTTACGACTAGCTATATGGATTTTTTTTTTTAATATTTTTTTATTTTATTTTTTTTTTATCATTTAGAAAGTGATCATATACCAGTATTTTCATTATTTTGGGATAACACTTTTATATATATTTTTTTATGTCATCTACGGTAGTAGATACATTATATAGGCATGAATTTCCCCCAGCAAAAGTTTAAAGATAACCTTCCGCCGTCCGACCAACGTACACATCCTAAAGAAAGAGTTCTTGGGCTCACCCTTGATAACGACTATATTTCATGTTTTTCGTGATATTATTTTTCAGTCTTGGGTTTGTTACTTTGATAATATATATGTTACAATACTCGAGTACATCTTAAAATGTTGTCTTATAGCGTTTTACTTGTTTCAGTGTCTAAGTTCGCGCGTAAGGCGGCAGGGAGGTTGTCCTCGAGTGATTTGACTTCACCAATGCTGCGAAACTATTCTTTTTTCAGGCGGCGTCTTAGTTCAGTAGAAACGCTATATAGTGCATTATTTTAACCACTAACTTAATCTCCCTCTCTTGTTTGTAATGTTTTCATCAAATTAGTCTTGACAAACCGTGTTGCTAGACATGTTAATTTTATGCATTGATGCCAAAATCGAGCGCCTCGTTTTCCAGTGGTTTTGTTTTGCTCTCCGAGATCACAGCTTAGTTTGTAGCCCCTCAGTCGTGTACGCTGATTACAATACAGTCTCTTCCCTTTCAATGCTGAATTAAGCTACACTCTGTAGATTTCTATGGACGGGTCAGGGGCACGGTTCTGTGTCTAGGCAGGCTGCAGGTCAGTCTAAAATAGTGAGATCAGCAGGGAGACAGGGTGTGTTTGTGGCGAAGTTTTTTTTCTAAAACTGGGGTCTGATTCTTCAATGCAATAGATATGTATTGCACTGAAAGCGTAATAATGTTTCATTAATGTAGAAAGTATAAATTAAGAGTGTCGTTTATTCGAGCAGAAGATCCCGAGAGAAGCAATGTCTTTTGTTGAAAGATATCTTCCACAACCTGTTGCCCCCTTCCCCCAAGTATTTGGGTCATAGCATATTAGTAGGCTCTACTGATAAGCTGACCATGCAGTTGTCCACGTGCTATCCTTTTGACGTTAGATTCAGACTTTCAGAAATACCACTGCGCAGCAGAATGGCAATAGCAAGGGTTTACGTGGAGTACGATACTATAAATATCTGGTATATAAGATATTTAGTGGTAATTAAATTATTCAAAATTACTACTCAGTTCACTATTTCAGGTTACCATGCTATTCGTAATACAATAATACATAATGCTACCTTTATGTGAATTGCCCTTCATCGTAACCCTCGCCATTCCGCAGAGCACTCCCCGCATATGCGATCGCCTGTGTTATATATTATTGCGACGATGAGCAATCGCCAGCGGAAAGCGACAGACATCCAATTGCATTTGTGCCGACCGTTGTCGCCCAATAATGCAAGCAGACAAACACAACATCAGAAGGTGTCTCTCTTATTAAAACCAAATATATTCGTAAGAATAGGCAGTTCAAGGAGACGTATTTTACCATCGACCCAATTTTTTTTATTAACAACAACAACAACAACAACATCACGTTGCGACCAACGGCAAAAAAAATACCGTCGCTAAGTGATTTTACCGTTTGCCGTGGTTAGTTGTGAGAGCTGTTCATGCAGGGGTTTTCACCCATCACCAGTACGGTAATTCCTGTAATAATTCAACCACCCTATTAGAATTCAATCACCCCCATTTTTGTGGACAAAATTGAATCAGTTGTTCTAATAACTTTGATTCCCCTCTAAAACCAGTAAAATTACTAAGAAAGAATTATTTGCATGATTTTGGACCATTTTGTCAACTTCCGGTTCCAATAAATTTGATCACCCCTTGATTTATTGGTGGAAAAGTTCACTTTCTGTGATTGAATTATTGATGTATTTTGAAGTTGCTGAAAAAAGAGTGAGTGAGTGAGTGAGTTTATAGGATTTAACTTCATTTTCAAAAAATGTTCCGCCATATCACGGTGGCAAAAGAGAGGGTGACGAACAGGGAAAACTACTTGTAACAGAACATATATAATGTTAGCCTGTTTAACAGTTCCATCTCTTCTCTGCGTGATGGTCTAGCTGTCAATGTGTATCAGTGGTCGAAATATTCAAAATAATCTACGTTGAAGTATTCAGTATTCTGGATCGAACAGAAACGAAGGGGAATTTCTTTAGTTGTGGGCATTTTTATTGACCAGTGAAATTTGACTGACAAATATGCCGTCCTCATTGATCTCAAATTTTAGTAGTGGTGACTGGACTGGTCTTTATTCAGGGGCAAAACAAGTAATATGTAGCACGTAACTCCTCTGCAAGGGCGTCGGAAGCAGTACGGCAGGTACCGTACCAATTTGGCGCAAAAAAACTAAAGCTTGTGCAATGAATTAACACCCCACTGCCTATAATAATTATATCGGCTACGAATATGTCTAGCTTACTTTACTTTACATAATTATATTTTTCTAATTCAGCATCGCAGAAAACCACCATCGATTGCGTTTTCATGGTAAAAGGATTACGAAAGAACTAAAAATACACTTCATTGTAGAGTGATTTTATTCACCAGAAATCGCTCTGAACGCGTCTCCGGGGATCTAGGCCATAGGACTTCCGGGGTCCAGGCTGTCTCTCAACACTCGCCTGAAGTGCTATTATATTAGTCCCCCCCCCCCCGTCTCCTAAGGCTGTACCACTTCCAATTTGCTTCCAACGCCCCTGCTCTGAGATGGTTCAATCATATTTTATTACCAGCAAACCATGACAATATTTCATTGAAATAAAGAGAAAAATCTGGAAAGTAATGGAATTTCGTGTCTGGTTGAATTTTGTTGCAAGTCATGGAGAACTGGAATGAAATTCGAAAATGTTAGGCAGGTCATTTGGCAGGATTTTTTTTTTTTTTACTGATTTTTTTTTTTTTTTTTTTTTTTAACCCTGGACGTAACACTGGGCATTTATTAGTCAATGACCCTGATTTCACGAAACTTTGCCCCTGCATTTCCATGTGGTCCCGGAATCACCGGGCGTAGATTAGGCCACGCTTGATGCTGATTGGTCAATAAAACAACTCGAAAACCTATATTTCAAGGGAAGTTCACTTTTTATCAAACACAGTCACACGACAGTCAGAGCAACAGAGGCGCCCTGTGTTTTAATTCCGCCATAGCAAAAAGGCACGTGTTGTTGTTGTTGTTGTTGTTGTTTGACTTATTGACCAATCAGTGTCAAGTCTCGCCTTGAGCGCTGAACTGCAATAAAACAGAGATTGCCAAGTTCTGTTGAAGATGTAACAGTATTTCTAAGATTGCCATATTTGACGGATTACAAGAATCTTTGGGTGACAGCATGCACAACAAGCCTCTATTATGGAATGAATTAGGATGCGAAATAAAGAGCTAAACAGATTTCTGTAAAAATGTACACAGATTATGTCAAGTATTATTAACAGCATTGTACGGTGATAAACAGCTTGTATCATTGACGTCAGTGATACAAGCTGAATAGTATGAGCGTAACAGCATTGATGCTCATTCAATTTATGTACCAGTTTCGTTCCCGTCCGAAAATTATTTTTATATATTTTTATATTGATGGATCTTCATTAAAATACAGCTGTGTTGTCTCATATCTGCAGATGTCGCAAAAGATCTACTTATACTTTATTTCTCTCAAACGAGGCCTTGACTCGATTACTGTCACTGGATATCTGCACATGCATGAATGTATAAACTGAGACACATGATCTCGCTGCATTATTACATTCCAGCTGGATGGGAGGTGAAGCCTGTTCTGAATTGGTAAACCGAAATCCATCCGTATTCATTTACCCCAAATTCGCTATGGTAAATCCACTAGCAGATTCAGTAGTAGATTACATCCCAAAGCCTATAGGCTCTAGTTTATATTTTTTTTTATCATTTAGAAAGTGATCATATAACAGTATTTTCGTTATTTTGGGATAACACTATCTTAGAATAGCACAAATTCTAGTGCTGAAAATTTGGTCGAGTCCCGTGCAGGATTCGAACCAGCGACCCCAGAGTCAGGCACCTAATCGCCAGCACTGTATGTCGGCGATCTAAACCACTCGGCCAATGGGCCTCCCATAAAAATAGGAGGTAGCAGACCGATAAAAAACCCCCCAAAAAACCCATATCTATTCAGCTTTGGGAGCAGTGTCATTACAATCATCAGAGGGGTACTGTATGTTCGCTTTCAAGACTACCGGTCTGCTACCTCCTATTTTTATGGGAGGCCCATTGGCCGAGTGGTTTAGATCGCCGACATACAGTGCTGGCGATTAGGTGCCCGACTCTGGGGTCGCTGGTTCGAATCCCGCATGGGACTCGACCAAATTTTCAGCACTAGAATTTGTGCTATTCTAAGATAGTGTTATCCCAAAATAACGAAAATACAGCTATATGGATTGTTCTAACTGCATCTAAACCAATTAAATTATTCTCTGTATTCTTTTAAAAGTTGACATGGCTCCACTCCATAGCCCTATTTGGAAGCTTTTGTAGCGGTTTGTCTCCATTCCCATCTCTCCCTCTCCCCCCCACCACCCCCACCACCTTCCACCACCTCCTCCTCTCTCCCCCACCCCCTTCCACCACCTCCACATCATCCCACCTCCTCCCACCATCCCTTCATCTCCGTTGTAAATACTCATATATTAGTCCTTGATGTACCCCCCTCCTTTAACAAACTTGTATATATTCATAAAGTTATCATGATGCAATTATACATGTAACTCCACATCCTCAGGAAGCTCACTCTTTCCCCCTCATCCTGCCCCCCCCCCCCACCCACTACTGTCCCTTCCATTGCTTCTGTAACTGTATTAGTGCTTGATGCCCCTCCCTCCACAACTTAATTAGTATATTCAGAAAGCTATCCTGATGCAATTATGCGATATCACCAACAGTGTTCTTTAGAGATATGCCCTTAGCTCCTCATCCTCAGGAACCTCATACTTATTCTGCTGGACTTACTCCCCCCCCTCCGCCAAATTATTCACAAATTCTCCTTAACTTGATATATACAGCGTATTCTAAAATCCTCAATCCTGGCATCTAGCTAGTATGTACCCTCAGGGGTATATTGTTCCAATTAAGGAGTCTCTTCAATTTGATCAAACTGAAAAGGTTAAATATTAGACTTCAGGCATGTTTTTACACTGTTGTCCATCACTGTAATATATTTAACCCCGGAATATGGATTCTTGATCAGGTATGACTTTGTAGATGTCACCCGTCAGAATCTACAGTTGATCAGCTTCAAATACTACCAGGAGATCATCTCTGCCTATAACAAGAAAAACATGACAGCTTTGAGGTACTTGTAAGAAGATCTGTTATTAATATTCATGTTAGTTTCTGGTATTCTGATTGGTTGAGACAAGTAAGATAATATACTCGATACCATGCTGTCCTCATGGAAAAGGTAATAATAAGATAATGTGAAAATAAGATATACACAATACCATGCTGTCCTCGTGGAAAAGGTGATAATTTAAACAATGTCACCCCCTCTCATTCCAAAATTTATCAATTTCCTTGAAATATCTTCCTGACATGACAAAGATTGTCGATTGATCTGAAAAAATGAATAATATCACCCTGACGGTATCTGTCAACAGCTGGTGTATTGGCAGACGTGTGAAAATGGCTTTTGTCGAAGTTCGCATAATTGTATTATTAGTCCATTTTCGTTTTCCCACTCGCATTTAGTAGATACTCATGTTTTACTGCTTCGCTGCTGCAACTGTCACTCTTGTCAAATATACCCGTTGTTAAATTGCATTGGTATAAAAATGCACCAAGCAGCTTGTCACATGTATGGGACGTTTAAAGGTTGCCGAATTTCAAATCATTGAACAGCTAACTGGATCATATGTTTCACTGGATGTATTGCATTCTCTCTCTTTTGCATATACACACATCCTATGTGAATCAAAATCAGTATACATGTGGACTGGATATGTATGCTCGCCACAATTTTCAACCAAATGCAGTCAGAGTATATCACAACGAAAGTTTAGGAGGGCACAAACACTGAAAATGGGAGAATGGACACTGGCTAGCTGCATGAATCACAAGTTACAAGATTCAAATAGTTGGGAACCGATTAGTAATGCTCAGATAATGAAAAACTTGGCAGTAAGAATATGGAGATCATAGAGCCTGTCAATTTCCAGTAGATTGACGGCTACTTTTGAGCTCGTTAAAATTAATGGAGGGACATCAACCTATATATATGCTGGATAAAGTATCGCAGATATACGTAATCGTATTGACGTAATTGAAACAAGTCTCATGATTCACATCCAATTATAAACCTATTTAAAATGTGTTCTGTTGCATGTTATACATGCTGCAAAAAAGTGAAATTTATGCGGACCATAGCGTTGAGTTTTAACGAGCTCAAAATTTGTGTTTAATATTGTGGCATGTTGAGTGTCTTTGTGGCATCTCAGTAATCATACATATTATGCTACTTTTTCATTCAGACAGGCAGGGAGTAAATTTCTGGGTGTTCTAGATGACCTTGACCTCCTCCTGGCCTCTGACCCTCACTTCCTTTTGGGCAGATGGCTTGAAGAAGCAAAGAACTTGGCTCATAGTTACGACGAGTGCCTTCTATACGAGTACAACGCTAGGAACCAGATTACTCTGTGGGGTCCAACAGGGGAGGTAAATACATCAAAACCTGTTAAGATTTGACTGCCAAACATTTGAATGCTGGCAATTCCGAGTTCTCACAGTGTTGGTGTCCGTTTCTATTGTTTGGAGCCACTTCAAACTGAAACCTTTGACATGAAATTCTGATTCTATAAGCCTATTCTTTCTTTACAGGATTCGCTGTGTATTCACTGTTTTTCACCGATCTTCCTAAGAAGAACAAATAGTCCTGTTGATTTTTGAAGAAAATATATACATGTATATGAAAGATATAAGTTATTCGACTTTGAATATTGAGGTCATCCAATGCCCAATGTTAAAGTCCATTCAACCTCAAAACTTGAGGCCATTATTAGGCAAACTGCCCAGTGATTACAAATTACTGCACGTTTTCATTGCTGTTGACCTAATGACATGAGCAAGGTCATGATCATTTTGTGAATGGGATTTAGTGTCGCTTTCAACATTATTTCAGTCATATTGCAAGGAACCAGCTAAGCACCACTCAGCCAAGTTGTGTTCCTGCTACTTCAAATTTAAGTGTTGTGAATTAAATTTACAGCTATTACACTCAATTATACGTATTTTGAAACCAGTATATGAACAAAAATACCGGACTTGGAGTGTTCCCGATTCATGATGACATTGTAAAGAGGCAGGGTCTGGGCCCAGGTTTGGGCACCTTCAAACATTAGGGAGCGATTATTTGCTGCGATACAATGTCTTATTTGCGCCTGCATAGCAGTCCAGTGATCAGGTTGAATATTCAGATCAATAAATTCCCCATATTGAGGCCAATCAATCCCAAATATTGAACTTGTTCATTCCGAATTATGGGTATTGAGATCCAACCCCAAATATTGAGGTCAATCATGTCAATCAACCTCATCATTGTGGTAATTTAATTCCCAATGTTTATGTCCTTCAATCTAAAATTTTGAGGTCATTCAACCTCAAAATATTGAGAACATTCAACCCCAAATACCAAGTTATTAAACTCCAAATATTAAGGTTCTACAACCCCAAATATTGAGCTCCTTCAACTCCAAATAACGAGGTCAGTCAACTCCAGATATTGAGGTCCTTTGACTCTCAATGTTGAGGTCAGTCAACCACAAACATTGAGGTCATGGAACTCAAAATATTAAGGTTGTCCATCTCTTTCATATTATTTCAGATTCGTGATTATGCATCCAAAGAATGGGCAGGACTGGTTGGAAAGTAAGTGTAGACAGTGAGCTCAATACGATGTTCATATCTATATTCACAATATAATAGATACAACCAAACGATCGAATATGTTGCAAATCCTGAATGGATTATTTCTAAATTAGTATCTGGGTACCTTGTTTTTCATGCCGATTCATCAACAGGTGGCGCCACATGTGGGCCAAGTTAAAATTTTGTTTCCGGACAGTAATTTTAGAAAACCTGAAGGGATTCTTTCTGGGCAAATTTGGTAATTGTGTTGACCTTGCCACAGAATCTTGCTTGGGGTTGAATTGCAAGCCAAAAGATTCAGTAGTTTCAGCGTCAGGTGACTTCAACTACTCAGGTCTTCATTGACGACTTATTTCTAGTATGAATGATAGCGGAAAAATAGTTTCACCCAGTTCAGTCTCTTGCTGAATAATGCCCAATGGAACTAAAACATAACCAGTCCTGCCAAGTTTGGCGTCATCATTTCCAATTTGCCATCCGGATACACTGGCCGTCACCATATGCAAAATGCTGCAGTCACAGTCTGAGGTCTCGCCAAACATGATGACGTGAAGATGTAAAGTGACACGATTATTATTTTCAAAACCAGGCAAATTGGAGAAAACAGCTGATTCAGAGGATTTGCAAAACAATCCACCGAGTTTTCTGATCCCATGTCCTGCTTACCAGTATTGGGTTTGACGTTATCAGGATTGTGGTATTAATGGCATTTGCCAGATTATTACAAAAAATTATTGGGACTTTATATCAATTATATATTAATGCACTGTGAATTAGCAATCAATAATTGAAAGGAACACGTCTATCATGTCTATATGTGTTCGTCAACAACAACATATGGTAGCAAGGTGAACAATGTGAGTGTCCACTGCCTATGGGGTTTTATATGTGGTGATGGTCAGGGTACTCAAATGAGTTGGCAAGTTCTGTCAGGCATTATTCAACTGAGCTAGACTTTTTTTTTACTATCATTCGTACTTGAAATAAGGTAATGTCAGCTATAAGTGTGTGACTACGCAGGGGCCCATTGGGTTATTTTTATCATAAAGTGAACCCCCTGATGTTCCCCTTTGAACTGAAAGTGAACCAACCCTCTCAATATATCCTGGATATGGCCCTGTCCGCTTAAAGGCCAAAGCCATATGCTCTGTTGATTATAACTAGACTTACACAGGATGCAAACAGTATTCCAGTAAATTGTTTTTATCTTTATTTCAGATTCTACAAGAAAAGATGGAGTTTGTTCATCGATCACCTGACCAATGCATTAACTACTGTAAGTCTGTTTGATATTCAATGTAGTAAAATCTGTTGCATTCTCAGTGTGGAATTTATAGGGACAACTTTCAGACCTATATTAAACTGCAATGAATGTATTTTAATCTTTATTTTGACCATTTTTTATTGCTTCTCATGGCTAGAGGAGCTGAATCCTTATTTGAACATATTGAGAAGATGAAACTAAGGAATACGTCTTTCTTGCATTAACGCAATAAGAACAGACATACTCTGGACACACACAACAGTGATCTGCAGTCAAGATTCTGGCTGTAATCTGGGTCGTAATATATCCAATAATAGTACTGTTAAACGCAGTAGAAATATGAACTAAAAATTACCATCACCATATCAGTGTTTGCTATGGAGGCCCATCAATATGGTCTACCCCTTAGCTTGAGGAATACAGAAATGATACATTAATGGAGAAAAATAACCATCAAGTTGGATTTTAGATAAAAATGAACATAGATGTTCGATCAGTATTTCAGATGACCTGCAAATCAATCTCTTTCATTTACAAGGCAAATTTAAAAAAAATGAGGGTCACCAGGGTTAATTTCATTGTAATAGGCAAAAACTTGAATTTTTTTAACATTCAACTATCTATTCCCATGTTATAAATCCTATTAAACATGTTAAATTGAGATGGAGGTGTTGACATGGCAACACATTTAGTCATATTCAGATCAATTTTGCATATTTGTTAACATTGAACAATATACTTACTTGAAAATGATGTAAAATCCTACTCGTCCCATCCTATACTTTCAATAATATACCAAAGATTACATTAGACATGTGAAATTGAATTTTCTCTGATGTTAGTACCTGTGTCTGAAGTGTCAGTCTCCACCTTGATAGTGGAAAATATTCTTAACTGTAATCATCATAGGCAAATACTGAATATGAGTGCAATCCGTCTATTTTTCTAAGCTTACATATTACTGAAATATCCTGGGAGTCTCTGGGGATCGCCTGATAGCCTTTTTATGCAGTATGTTATTGTCTGCATATACAATATATATATATATATATATTCACTTTTATTGTCCCCCGCTACTTAGTAGGGGGGGGACTTAGAAACACCGGTGTCCGTGATTCCGTAATTCCGTGATTCCGTAATTCCGTAATTCCGTAAGATTTTCTTGTCCGGACAATAACTCGTGAACGATTCAACCGATCAACTTCAAACTTGGGGTGTGCCTTGACATTGGCGAGAGGACGGTTGGGATTGTTTTTCAGCAATGTGCGTAATCAAATATGGCCGCCGTCAGCCATTTTGGATTATAAGCAGTACGATCTTAGGTTTTCTTGTCCGGACAATAACTCGTGAACGATTTAACCGATCAACTTCAAACTTGGGGTGTGCCTTGACATTGGTGAGAGGACGGTTGGGATTGTTTTTCAGCAATGTGCGTAATCAAATATGGCCGCCGTCAGCCATTTTTGATTATAAGCAGTTCGATCTTAGATTTTCTTGTCCGGACAATAACTCGTGAACGATTTAACCGATCAACTTCAAACTTGGGGTATGCCTTGACATTGGTGAGAGGACGGTTGGGATTGTTTTTCAGCAATGTGCGTAATCTAATATGGCCGCCATCGGCCATATTGGATTATAAGCAATTGGATCTTAGATTTTCTTGTCCGGACAATAACTCATGAACGATTTAACCGATCAACTTCAAACTTTGTGTGTGCCTTGACATTGGTGAGAGGGCGGTTGTGATTGTTTTCCAGCAATGGGCGTAATCTAATATGACCGCCGTCAGCCATATTGGATTATAAGCAGTTGGATCTTGTCCGGACAACAACTCGAGAACGATTCAACCGATCTACTTCATATGTGGAGAGTGCCTTGACATTGTTGAGA
>JAVTVY010044810.1:0-20082 GCA_036873755.1 Hanleya hanleyi
GAGTGTGCTAAAAATAGATCACCAGCTAGCGTGCTATAAAAGGGAAGCGGCCTGGCCGTTTCATCAGACACTCTGTCAACCACCAAGATGTTCACTTGCACAACTTGCCAAAAGCAGTTTACTCGTCTAGATAATTTACGACGCCACGAGGCCTCCACCCACAACGATGCACGGTATACTTGTATAACCTGCGCACGGTCATTTACTCGGGAGGATCATTTACTGCGCCACGAACGCTCATTCCACGAGGGCATTCAAACGACGCAGTCAGTTAAGACGGCATCAGCGTTTGATTCATGTCCCGTCTCTACGGTTTGGGCGACAACTTCCTACTGAAGAGGAGCCGCGGAAGGTCAGACCCAGTGAAGATAAGCCCGGGGAGACGAACGCCACTGGTGATGCGATGACGGAGAGCCCGCCTATACCCACAGTTCAGAAGAGCCTGGATTTTCAGCCGGACCCCACCGTTACGGTTTTGAGTCATACGCCTGACAACATCGAACATTTTCTGGACGAGCCCATAAATGTTCCTAGCGATCTCTTACAGGACAACCATCCAGTGAGTGACATCGATCGGCGCCATTGGTCCATGACACGGCACTGTTTCCACCGTCATCGCCCTATTCAAGATATCTACAATTTCCGACTGACCAACCTCACCCGTCTACGCAGCTACGTGGAAACCATCTTCAAAGATCAAACTACGGCCTTCAAATTGAATCTGGCGTTTGGTTATGTGCTGCAGCATAAGGAGACAGTCCAAGTCCGATACTTTTACCCGAGCAATAACATCTACCACCAAGTGGACAGTGGAGAGGGTGACCAATGTTACGTTTTTCCTTACCAAGCTGACCGACCAAGGCCATCGGTTGAATACCATAACATGCCGTACATACTCTCTATGTCTACATGCTGATCGTTGACTTGAGCTCAGTAAACACTTGTACCTAAAGGTGACGGTGCGCTAAATAATAAAACATGGTGTTTGATATTTCAATTTGTTTTGCTGTGAACATACTAAACATACCCAGGGCGGCTCCCCCAGCCTGGGTATGATGTAACATTGGGGATAATAAACTGTATGAACATTGATGAACTTGTTGTTATTCACGACAACCGCAATGCGATTGTATAATACAGAACATATATTGTATAATACAGGACATATATGGTACAATACAGGACAGATATGGTATAATACCGCACATATTTGGTATAATACAGGACATATACTGTATAATACAGGACATATATGGTACAATACAGGACAGATATGGTATAATACAGCACAGATTTGGTATAATACAAGACATATACTGTATAATACAGCACAGACTTGGTATAATACAGGACAGATACTGTATAATACAGCACAGATTTGGTATAATACAGAACATATATTGTATAATACAGGACAAATATGGTACAAAACAGGACAAATTTGGTATAATACAGGACAGATATTGTATAACACAGGACAGCTATTGCATAATACAGCACAGATATGGTATAATTCAGGACAGATATGGTATAATACAGCACAGATATGGTATAATAGAGGGCAAATATTGTATAATACAGCACAGATTTGGTATAATACAGGACATATGGTACAATACAGGACAGATATGATATAATGCAGCACAGATATGGTATAATAGAGGAGAAATATTGTATAATACAGAGCAGATATGGTATAATACAGGACATATATAGTACAATACAGGACAGATATGGTATAATGCAGCTCAGATATGGTATAATAGAGGAGAAATATTGTATAATACAGAGCAGATATGGTATAATACAGGACAGATATGGTATAATACAGCACAGATATGGTATAATAGAGGGCAAATATTGTATAATACAGCACAGATTTGGTATAATACAGGACATATATGGTACAATACAGGAGAGATATGGTATAATGCAGCACAGATATGGTATAATAGAGGAGAAATATTGTATAATACAGAGCAGATATGGTATAATACAGGACATATATGGTACAATAAAGGACAGATATGGTATAATACAGGACAGATTTGGTATAATACAAAACATATATTGCAGAATACTGGACAGATATTGTATAATACAGGACAGATATTGTATAATACAGCACAGATATTGTATAATACAGCACAGATTTGGTATAATATAGCACAGATTTGGTATAATACAGCACAGATTTGGTATAATACAGGACAGATACTGTATAATACAGGGCAGATTTGGTATAATACAGGACATATATGGTATAATAGAGAACAAATATGGTACAATACAGGACAGGTTTGGTATAATACAGGACAGATATTGTATAACATAGGACAGGTATGGTATAATACAGGACATATATGGTATAATGCAGGACAGATGTGGTATAACACAACAAAGGTATGGTATAATGCGTGACAGATATGGATGGTCCATCTCTACACCAAATACCTTCCTTCACTGCCCCAAAATGCCCACTTTCGCTACTACTCGTACTGATGACGTCACCGATGACGTCACAGATGATATGGACATCCCTCAAATCGGGATGTACACCCCGAGAGCTACAAGATAACACCTCCCACGACACAATCGGACCAAGGAGGGTCCCTCTCTACCGCAAACACACCTCCACGCACCCCCAAAATGGCCACTTTACTTACTACACCCAATTGCGCATGCGCAGATTGACGCGACTTGCACTTAAAAACACGCCATTCTGACTCTACCCCATACAAGCTTCACTTTGACACATTGCACGACCCATTCGGACCCATAGCGGTCCATGTCTACCCCAAACACACCCCCACATACCCCACAACATGCCTGCTTTCTATACTACGGCCAGACTGCGCATGCGCAGACTATTGCACACGGACGAACTATTAGTCGATACATTACAAACTCCACGAGAGCTTCAAAATAAGACCGCATACGACACCATAGGACCATTAGGGGCTCACCTAGACCCCAAAACGTCCACCCCGTATGGGCCTATACCTCCATAGCCATGCAGTATAGGCCTATGGGCTATATGGTGCTTTTCCAAAATTTTCACCGTTTCGCTTCGAAACCCTTCCCATCGTGTTCTAAATGACGAGACGTGAAAAACAAATCCAAGCAACCCATATCACAATGAACGTGTGTGAATTTCCCAGGTTGAACCTATACCCCCATATAGCCAGTATGGGACTATATGGGCTATATGGTACTTTTCAAAAAATTTCACCGCTTCGCTCTGGGAGCCCTGCCATTGTGTTTTTCTCGGCGAGACGAGAAAAACGAGACCCCACAACTCACAGTAACACCCACACAAAAAATTGACCACCCCTCCCCCCATATAACCAGTATGAGCCTATATACAGACCTCGGTGACTTTTCCCAAAAATTTCAACGATTCGCTCCGGGACCCCTGCCATTGTGTTTTACTCGGCGAGACGAGAAAAACGAGACCCCACAACTCATAGTAACACCCACACAAAAAATTGACCACCCCTCCCCCCATATAGAAAGTATGAGCCTATATACAGACCTCGGTGACTTTTCCCAAAAATTTCACCGATTCGCTCCGGGACCCCTCCCATTGTGTTTTTCTTGGCGAGACGAGAAAAACGAGACCCCACAAGCCATAGTAACACCCACACAAAAAAATGACCATCCCCATACCCCATACAGGCATTTCCCCTTATATTGTATAATACAGACCCCTATTGTAGGGGTAAAGTCCGTGTTCCGCTTTTTATAGTTTCGGAAAAAAATCTTAATTTTACATGCACCCACCCTATTGACTTGATAGGCAGGCCGCAGCCCCGATAAGCCCGGGGACCGATATTAGCACTTTTGGCTAGAGTTGATAGGGGTTTTCCCCTATTTTAGGGGTAAAGTCCGTGTTCCGCTTTTTATATTTTCGAGGACAAATCCTAATTTTACGTGCACCCACCCCATTGACTTGATAGGCAGGTCCCGATAAGCCCGGGGCACGATATTAGCCCTTTTGGCTAGAGTTGATAGGGGTTTTCCCCCTAGTTTAGGGGTAAAGTCCGTGTTCCACTTTTTATATTTTCGGGAACAAATCCTAATTTTACATGCGCCCACCCCATTGACTTGATAGGCAGGCCCCGATAAGCCCGGAGACCGATATTAGCCCTTTTGGCTAGAGATGATAGGGGTTTTCCCTTATTTTATGGGTAAAGTCCGTGTTCCGCTTTTTATATTTTCGGGGACAAATCCTAATTTTACATGCACCCACCCCATAGACTTGATAGGCAGGCCCCGATAAGCCCGGAGACCGATATTAGCCCATTTGGCTAGAGTTGGTAGGGGTTTTCCCCTATTTTAGGGGTAAAGTCCGTGTTCCGCTTTTTATAGTTTCGGAAAAAAATCCCAATTTTACATACACCCACCCATGACTGGATGCCCCTTCACGAATGTTTCACTTTGATACCTCACTCGACCCAATCGGACCGTGCAGCGTATTTGAAGTCTGGGGATTACTTTTTCTCCGCGGAAGCTTTTTTCCGCGACCGCATCACCGCCAGACCGCATTACCGCGGAGGAATACATTCCCTGCAACAATTGGAATTCTCCTGTGTTGGAGGTAGCTTTCGGTCTCTTTGGGGAGATGACGGGGAGTTCCCTATACCTTTAACCTGGAAAAAAGGGCACCAAGAGGTACCTCCCTGGAAAACCGCTCTCGAAAAGGGTTCTATATACTACTTTCAGGATTCGAGGTAACTTAACAACGTCCAGTCCTTTATCTAAGTAGTTGAGTTTCAAGAAAAGCCGATCTTGAGATGTTTCGATTATGTTCACTGGACGATACAACCGAAAATACGCTATATCTTGACATACTTTAGAGATTTTGGGTGGTATTATATTTCCTGAGGACGCAGATTGATGTAGATCTCTGGCTATATGATTATGACAGTTATCATCAATTTAATATATGCATGATATGAAAATGAGAAGAGAAGAACCAAGATGATTTCCTGCCCTTTTCATTGTCATTGCGCATTGTCGTATTTCCGATTGCTTCTGGTCGATCTGGTGAACCGCCCAGAGTAATGTTCTCAGAACAATGCTCTTTGGGGTTCAAATCTTAAGGCTAGATACCTGGCTTGAAAAAATCTGTATTCAGGTCAATGTCGCGCTGGGACCCTTTCAATGTCCAAGAAACTGCACTGTTATATATAAGTTGATGTAGAAACATACTAAAGCCTAATATCATCACCAATATGTTCTGTTTGGGCCGGACATAAACAAAATTTGAGAAGCAACATGTGGGTTGATATATTGCGGCTGATTCAGTGATTAGATGTGTTCTTCAGAATGTGATGGGATGGTTTTATTCGATATTTTCACGATTAACGTGAACAGGTACGTGTGTATACTAACGAAAGTTTCTAAATGAGTTGCCTGTGCTCTTGTAAAAGGTTGCAATATGTTTTCTTGGATAGCATTAACTTACACCTGCAAAGTTAATCAACTGATATCAAATTCACCGGGTTTACAACTATTTGTCGCAGTTTTGGTGTAACAAGGAAAGCTTTGCCAGGAATGACAATGTTTAGGGCTGGTTACATCTTAAGTAATTGCTTGTATTTTGGAGGTGTGTTTGCACATTTATTCAGAAATGTTTCTGGTATCTTTCAATTTTGTCACGGCATATATTTTCGGTTCAATTGCTGGATTCTTGCTGGCAAACTAAGTGAAGCTGCTTCGCATGCAGTGACCAGGTAGCCGGAAACATTGCCTGCCTAAATGGGTGATGCATAGGGATGTGGGCTTGCCTGGTGTGGTATTTCACAGGGAGCATTATCAGGATTATGGTTCGCCCATGTTTCCATAGGGATCCGATGTGGGGCTTGCCTGGTGTGGTATTACACAGGGAGCGTATGGTTTTAATAAATTCGCCTATGTTCCCATAGGGATCCGACGTGGGGCTTGCCTGGTGCGGTATTACTCAGGGAGAATATATGACTAACATAATTACCTATGAATTCCATGGGGATCACGTGGGTCTTGCCTAGTAACTTTCACAGGGAGCGGTTGTGGTTTATAAGATAGTATCAGCTGATTCGTCCGGACACCGAAAGGTTGGCATTTCAGCATATCCGTAGGGATCTAGTCACTAGAGTTGTTAAATATGGAATAAAGCGGTGGCCGATATCCATCCAAATATTCAATAGTTGTTTGTTATTTGTTCATAGTGTTTAGGCATATTTGAATAATGCAGCTTGTTCGTGTGGGTAATAAAAAATTGGCCCGTACATCAGAAGAATCAGACCAAGTTATAAATTAGTGGTATAGCAAAATAACTTGATGGGAAAGGATGACTTTTGCGCAGTTCATATATAATTGACGACGGGATTTTTAAAATGAAAAAATCGACGTTCCATGGCCTATGGACACATTTCCGTGCAAGAGCATAGGTTGAATCCATTACGAGAAACATTACGGTAAATTCAAAAGAAAGAAATCAATAAACTAAAAGGGTATGTGACAAAAAAGCCTATCCCGTTAATAACTGTGAGAATCCAAACAAACAAAACAGTCAGGTCATAATCAGTTCCGCCTCCTACAGAGAGCACAGATAGCGAAGTATGAGTAATACATATCGCTATGCATTGTAATCAATACAGAATGGCATAGAGGTTTAACAAAGATAAACGCAAATTGACAGCGCCATGGGCACGACCAGCACACAGCTTTCAAATCACAAGAGTTTCGTAAATACTCGGCATTATTTGGAAACCTTGTGCTAGCTCAGTTAAGTGCCCGGAAGAAATGAACTGACTGTCCGTGTCGGACAGTTATCAGTGAGAGAGGCAGTGTAATTCACTCAACTCCATGGCCGGCAAAATTGACTTGAAGCAGTGGCACTGAGTGTCCATCGCTGTAGTTCAATACGACTATAACTCGGAATATTCATCTTGTCGCTATCCCACGGGTCAGTTGACAGACGTTTTCACAAACACACAGACCGCAAATCACTCACCAGTCAACAACAGTCACACAGAGGTCAATCACTTTTCTAATCAGTGAAATTCTCATTCTTGGTGATTTGTACTGGACCTGAAATTAAAACATCTCTACCGACGGACGTATCATCATCGCCACTTATTATACAGGGAGGTTACTCAGCATTATGTATGACAATGGCTCAGTATTCAAACAAATTCCTGACAATGCCACCAACTGCTTGGACTTACCAGACAACAGATTTCAAACATCAAATGTGCCGTTTGTGATCTTGGAGCTTTTTATCGCGTTCTTTATATCTTTTGGTAATATCTTGGTCATGGTAGCGGTATACAAGTTCCAAGAATTGAGAACCACCAGAAATATCTTCGTTGTCAATCTGTCAATAGCCGATCTTCTCGTGGGTGTGGTCGCATTGCCCTTACACATCTTACTCTTCCTCGTGCCGAGTTTGAAGGCATATTCCACTCTATGTCTTCTTCGATACACCATTCTGGCAGTTTCCGGTGTTTCATCGGGATTAACTCTGATGCTGATTTCCATCGATCGCTATGTCGCCATACATAAACCTTATCAGTATCCAACACTTCTCTCCATGTCCAGATCTGTATCCATGTGCGTGTTGATTTGGGGGATCAACCTGATTTACGGCTCTCTTCCATTTTTTGGTTGGAACAATTGGGACCAGTGCCAGGAGTGTACCTTCACACTCGTATTACCTTCACTGTACATCATGTATGTCCCCTGTCAAACTATCATCGTCGCGGTTGTCATGGCGGTCCTTTACGGCAGCATTTTCATGACGGCCAACGACAAGGCCAAGGCGATCCATCGCCAAACTATTTCCGTAGATACGGTAGATGGACGCCGTCAAAAGAAAGAAAACAAGCTCTTCATACAAAATACGAAGGCTGCAAAAGCTTTGGGCTTGGTTGTTGGTTTGTTCGTGTTGGGCAACATTCCCTTTGATGTTTTCAACCTGTGGGAGATTAGCGTTTTGTACAAGTTAAAGCCCATGCCGACTTGGGTGAATCAGATTAGAATTTCAACCACAATTTTAATCCTACTGAATTGTGGGATGAATCCGCTCATTTACCACAAACGATTACCACAGTTTCGGATTTCATTCCTTAAACTTCTGCGCATAAATCCGAGTACTGTCAGTGTGGCATCTCGCTGACGATATTTTCCTTTCTGCAAAACCACCCACCTGCAAACTACAAAGATAAATGGAACCGCTCTCTTTTCTAAGCCATATGAATCTATTCTAACCGGCTTCTCTACGGCGGCATCCTAGAAACCACTACACCTCCTCCCTGCTTATATTTAACAAAATTGAAATTCGAGTATTGGCGCGGACAATATTCATGGACGGCAGCTGACCGCTGAATCTCGGATCTAAGGTTTGTTTTGAACGTTATATGTCTCATTATCCTTAACAAAAAGATCTATAGGATCAGACAGAATTGTTTTAAATCATATTGGATCCGATTGGATAGGATCATAATCCTTTATTCTTCGCCATCATAGTTGATGCATCAGAACACTTCAAATTTGGACACATATCGGCATTTCAGGGCCGCGTTAGTCTCACATGTACGCACCCTAACTTAGGATGATCTGACGGAGATAAGAAAGACCAAAGATAAACTTTAGATATTGCCTAAGTGCGTTCCCCAAAGCGATCTTATCACTAACATAAAGTCGTTTGGGATAATCATAATCTATAAATATTTGGTGTTGAGAGAAAGAAAACCAAACTTTGTATGATATTACCTGCGAGAAGATTTTAAAAATGACAGATTAACACAGTTCAAATTCGGAATCGGATAATGTCCTGGTACTCGATTACGGAAATGATACATGTTTGATAAAGTTGCAAAAATAAAGTATTTATCAATATTTGTTTTGAGGGCACTTGGGGGATGGTTGAATATAACTGCCAAGTTTAGTTACCGCAATAACTCCACACAGGCAGCGATGAATGCCAGTACGTGGGTCATGGAGTTATATTTACTATGTATGCTTATTTCAGAATAAATGCATGGAGATGCAAAACACATTTTTTTCAAACGGCCCCGAGCCCCGTGTTAAGAGCAATTAGACACGGGTTACGAAACGTAGCGCCAGAGATCTTACACATTATGATCATATTTTTCCAACAGTACGATATTTATCACAGAATTTGAGAAATTTTGAAAGGAAGTGTTTGGTGGTATAGCCCCGTATGAGAAGTTTCTGCAGTAATTTTCTATGGCGTTGATTAAAATCGTCACAATCTGCACATGGTCCAGGAAATGCTACCGAGCCGTCCTTCTGGAATATTGCTATCCAGAAATGGGTAGTTAACTATGTCAGAATTGTAATGACGTAGATTCGACGTGAGAGAAAACTCTATTTGACTAATAGTTGCTCTGGATGAATGTTTTTAGCAGAAGAATCGGCTATTCCAGAGACCACTTGTGAGCAACTACCTCGAGACCGTATGGTATCGCCTCGAGATCGTGCGCTGTCAAGATTTACACGACATGTGACTGAGTTCCTACCAATCAAGAAGAACAAATCTGGCATGAGGTATACTAATTTGCATATATGTTCAGTTGGCGATGAAACTGACCGAAGCCAGTATCTATGAGTGCAGATAAGTATGTAGTAAACCATCCGGTTACCGACTGAATTACAAGTGTGTACGGTAGTCAGTTAATGAAGTATGTACACGATTCGATTACATATACACCTTCCATGTAACGTCCAACGTTATGGCTTTCGACTAAATATGCCTAAAATAAACGACCTAGATAAATGACCTAAATGATAAGATATGACCTAGCCCTGATGAAGTTAAAAAAACTCCCATTAATGGACCGCTCCTTTTATAAATCAACACTACAAGTCAATGTCTGTAAACAGGCAAGGTAGGCGAGCATACCGTATAATTGTTGATGTGGATAATCGGCTGTAATATCATTGTGCAGTTATGGCAGGCTGCTGTATGGCTTCCTGGTCCGATGTCATTACATATGTCGTTTCTTGTCACGGCTTCGCGCAAATTACTGTCAGTTATCGTGTCGGTTGTCTCCTGCCCTTTGACTCCGGCACCTGCCAGGCTTTTATCGAAGCAGTGTCGATATGATGGGTAACTCCTATATATGGTAATGCTTCCAAGAATTGATAATATGGCGACCTCACTTATTGGAAATACCACAACCTTCGGTACAGAGAATTGCCTCGTCTGGACGATTTTGGTCTTCTCATCCGGGTTTCGCGTTGGTAATCAACCCATGAGTGAGTCAGGACGTTCTCACACATATTACAGCCCTCACCTCGCCCTGATAACTTCACAGTGGGCCAATTGTAATCCCCAAAGCCAAAATAGAAGTCATATGATCAGGCCATACTATTGGCTTAAAGGGCAACCGCACCCCACCTTTGTAGATGTGAAGAGCCAGTTTAGTCAAAGATAAACCCCTTTTCCCATCTTCCATCCATTCACTCTCTTCAGACAATCTCCCTCTGCAAGCTTTCCTCTGGTGGGTTCTCAGCTTCGCACAAGCTAGACTGGGGATTACTGCTCCGCCGCTCATGGACCGCTCTAAGATCCGCCCCAGGATCTGGGTCATCGCTTCATCCCGAAAATAGAAACTTTCAAAGTGAATCGTATTTTGAATTGAATCGTCCAGTAAATAGTATGATTTTGACACACAACCCGATTTTCCCTGGGATTCAACACTTTGATAGAACAATGAATATAATCATCACTCCACGTATCCTGATGCACCAGCAGTTTACAGCGAAACGAAACGTAGCGCCAGAGATCCAACACGTTATGATGGTAATTTCCAACAGTGCACGATATTTATCACACAATTTGAGAAACACTGAATGGGGGAGTTTTATGGTATATCCCTGTTTGAGAAGTTTCGCACGGTACCGCGCGAATTACGGTCAATTAACGTGTCGGTTGACTCCTACCCCTTGTGACCGGACTTCCACACCAGTCAACTTTTCCTCGAAGGCATGTCGATATGCTGGGCCCGCTCCCTTATATGACAAGATGGCCATCTCACTTCTTGGGAATTACGACAACCTTCGGTATGGAGAATCTCCTCGTTTAGAGAATTTAGGTCTTCTACCCTGTTGTTCGCGTCGGTAATCAACCTAGAAGTAAGTCAGTACGTCCTCACACGTATTGCAGCTCACACCTCGCCCTGTTAACCTATTGCGGTTAATTGCAATCCCCGAATCGAAAATACAAGTCATGTGACCACACGAGCCTGTTTGGAGATTCCTAATCGGTCAATTATGCCCGATTGATCAATTCTCCAGCATCAGGGAATTGTCGTCCCTTCATCCCTACTGTATTACGTTTCAAAATGCAGAGACTTTTCCACTGAATTGCCCAGTTATTGCTATGATTGAAACACACCCCAACCCGACTATCCTCGGGATTCAATACTTGGATAAAGCACTGGGTATAATCATCATTCCACGGATCCTGATGCACCAGTCGTACACAGCGCTGAACAAAATTATTTAAATTCCAAATAATAATCGTGCATTTCTTTTGCGAAGCTTTCTTGCGTTCGTTCGTTCCTGTCACTACGTCAGGCGGCCAAAACACTCACTTCACATGTTACTTCAGAACGACTTACTACATGAGCCGTATGGCTCTATCCGGAAATTATACAACCCCTTCCCTTTTTGTCCCGTTTTTGTATCGAGTTAGGTTAATGATGATATCATGATATCGATGGGGAACTGATGTCTCTGTAGTCCGTCTTCAAAATTCAACGGGTCGTTGGATTTTTCGATCTTAACGGTAACGGTAACGGTCTACCGGTCGGTTTATATTTTGAGTTTGTGACCACCACGATGAAGCATTTTAAATAATCAAGAATTAAGGCGATTTTTATATTATATAAATGTGTCCCAATAGTAATGCAGCTTGTTCGTGTGGGTAATAGAAATAGAAAATCCCAGGTTGTGAATTAGTGGTACAGCGAAATAACTTAATAGGAAAGGATAACTTTTGCGCAGTTCATTTTTAATTGACAACAGGATTTTTAAAATGATCCCTGGTGAACGGAAATCTGCAACACCCGATCGGACCGATTATGTCGATATGACTGATATGAGAAAGATAAATCGACGTTCCATGGCACATGAACACATTTCCGTGCAAAGGCACTATAGGAAATAGTATGGGTGAAGCTTTTCTACTCACACTGCTCCACTTACTGTTCTACATAAACGACTGGTTCGTATTATTTGCAAAAAACCTAAATACGCACATACTGAACCATTATTCATACAACTGAACATGTTAACTTTCAATAAAATCGACGACAATATAATCATCTTAATCCATAAAAATACACCCACCATTTTCATTACCAATTCGCTTTCAAACTTACTTTACTAGGCTGCATAACATTCATCAATATCAACCACGACAGAAACGCCTCAATTTGTATCGACCGTTTTACAATTCTCAGCTATCATTTTATGCTATATATATTAAATGACCGCGAATATGGAATCAACTTAACACAGAACTCAAGTCATTTACTTCTATAAGATCAAGATACCACCTAACAACTCGCGACACTCAAAATTAAAAAGTAAAATGACAATTCAATAGCTTACCGTAAAAAATTATGTAATATCATGACATTAAGTCTCAAATATATTGGTATGTGTGTGCGTGTGTGCATGTGTGTCTATATATATATATGTGTGTATATATATGTATATAATCATAGTTAAAGGTAAAACAAGAAGTTTGCTGGCGTGGAGCAGTAATATAAGAAAAATAACGAAAAAAACCTTCTCAACTTTCTACATCATTATATTCCGACTGCAGTTTCGAACGTAATGTTCTTTTCAAGGAATACTGTTTTCAAATGACAGACTGGTGTAGGCACAACGGTCGCTAGACGACGTGTCTGGCTTAAACAAGCAGTGGCTTAACAGTATTTTCGCAGTGACTTGACAACATGCTGACATTAATAGAAACAGTTGGCCACAATAAACATAAGAGAGATTAAGAGGGATAATTCAAATGAGTACAATACATGCAATAAACAATAATCAAAATCAAATATAATTGGTCTGCGAAGCAGAGGTGGATATTTTCAGGTATAACATTTCCGTTTGTGGCTGAGCTGAAAACCTGTTTAATCTCTCGAGGTTATCCAGAGTGCCTTATTGATAAGGGAATAAGGAAGGCATCTGGCATCAGACTACAATTAATCACTTCCGGGTCAGTAGCCACGACCTACATTGTTTAGAAATTTGAGAGCAGATCTTTATGGATTTTATGAGCTGCGATTTTTCAGCATTTCTGATACATCTGATATTTCAACTTGCAGATAAGGCTTCAAACTGTACTTCCTGGTGTTGATTTGGGCCATTTTGGGAAAAGCATGGTGGATGGAGACATGATCAGTGAAGGGTGAGAAGGCACCCTGTTTACAAATTGAATGACATTCTGTAGCACCAATCAGCTGTCAGTGACGGCAATTTGAAATTTCCATGGTCAACATCTGTCAAGACTCCCACTGGTAATGTCTCACAAGGTAAATATTGACATGCCAGGTGGATTTATGCATTGTGAATTTTCTGGATTTTTGCCGATTTTTAACGCTAATACACTGGTGCCTGTCACATGACATTTTCACATTTGACCAGAGAACTTTAAATCGTCACTGCGGCTACAGTTTTGACTTGATCACCCCAATTTTTCCCAGGCTGACTTATGAACAACGTACAAATATGAGGGTTGTTTCAAATTTATGTTATTAAATTATTAATAAAATAAAATAAATTTTTTAATTAATTTTAATCAATTTTTTAATTATTAAAATTATTTTTTTTCTTGCTAACTGTGGTTGAAATAAACATCATACTGATAATGCTGGGTAACATCTCTTGTATTGTTATGCCATTTCTGTGACAAAATTGAGACCTTTTGGAGCAAATATCGGCAAAAAATGACTGATTTGTCTGTACTAGGGCCAAATAGTCAATGCCAAATATGACGAGGTTCACTTAACACAGCTGGTAATTATGAGCATATTAACTTTCAAGATACAATAAAATGTAAATGGAAGGAAGGAAATCTACATAGATACAATTACATGCTTTTTCCAAAATCTAGACCTCAGTTCAGATGTTCAATGCTTCAATCATTTATGCATAAATTCACTTTATATCAGTCTAAAACCACATGAAATTAATAATAATCATATCACCTGTAAAACTCAGATGTTTGTTCCACACACAAAGAATTTCCAAAATGCCTTTTGCATTTGTAACTTTAATGAGACAAATAAAATCTGATTAACTGAGTGAACAATTAATCTGACTGTTGATGGTTTCACATTTTTGTGTGTCTATTGTCAGTCACATTTCCATCATAGCAAACACTTTCTCTTCATTCCATTTCCACTATCTCCATGATTATAATTTTGTAATTTTCTTTCATATTCATCTCAGAGATCTTGTGGGTAGCAAGGAACATGGATTACAGGCACCGAATATTAGCAAGCCCACTCTCCCCACCCACCCCACACACACACATCAAATAGGTTTTCTGAGAATTTCGCACAGTGTGACTCAGAGTTATGGCCTCCAACTCTGTTGGAAGATAGGCCTTGCTCTCTGTTGAGTTGCCACTTTAATGTTTCACCAAACAGTTAACAGTTTAAATGAGGCAACTTTCTGCTGTCCTCATCTTTCATGGTTGTTAATGTAGCAGATATCAGCAAATGACCATCAGATATGGTGTCATTAAATTTTATTCCTTTTTTTTCTTCTATGTTGTGTTTTGACAAGTGTTGCCTGTTTGCAGACATTGCATTCATGGACTTGAAATCTGACACAGAATATATTCCTCAATGTTATTTAGGAGTTTTCTCAGTAATAATAACTGTTTACAAGTAATATGTGCATCTTTCTAATTACTGCCAGCAAGTGAACTGACATATATTCTCTATATGGGAGTTGTGTATACCGTAAACACCTCTGTGTTATATTTTGGTATGTGTTGTGTACACATTTGTGTATATTGCTGTCACTTATTACAGGATTAAACATGTCTTTGATCTTTGTATCAACATCAAATTTTAATCCCATTTGATAGATTACTGGGATGACCCACTGATTACATAGAGAAGTTAACCACTGCCATGAAGGAAATTTTTACCAAATGTAGCCTAAATGAGCAGCTTGAAAACAAATTATGTTTTGACACATTGAGAGCAGAGCTTTATGGATTTTATGAGCTGCGATTTTTCAGCATTTCTGATACATCTGATATTTCAACTTGCAGATGAGGCTTCAAACTGTACTTCCTGGTGTTGATTTGGGCCATTTTGGGAAAAGCATGGTGGATGGAGACATGATCAGTGAAGGGTGAGAAGGCACCCTGTTTACAAATTGAATGACATTCTGTAGCACCAATCAGCTGTCAGTGGCGGCAATTTGAAATTTCCATGGTCAACATCTGTCAAGACTCCCACTGGTAATGTCCCACAAGATAAATATTGACATGCCAGGTGGATTTATGCATGTGAATTTTCTGGATTTTTGCCGATTTTTAACGCTAATACATAACAAGTAACGAAATTAATAGTAGACTGGTGCCATCTGCCCAGCCCGTTAGCGAACTTCGTCAGTCATCTGCTAAAGCCACAAACGAAAATGTTATACCTCTCGTCACTACACACAACCCGAATAATAATAACATTTTCCCGATAGTGCTAAACACGTTACCTATTCTAAACAACAGTGCTAGAATGAAAGATATTGTTAACAATTCATCTTTTATTAATAGCAAGAGACAATCCCCAAATCTTAAGAAGATTCTTACAAAAGCTCGTTTTTCGGAAAGCCAGTTACATGCACGAGTCGCGAAATGTAACAGATCGAAATGTGGCGCATGTATCCATATACTAGAAGAACCTAGCATTAAATTCAATGACACAAATTCTGTGTTTGAGGTTAAATTCAACATGTCATGTGACAGTAAATATGTTATATACGCACTGATTTGTCAGGGCTGTGGAAAACAGTATATCGGTCAAACCACAGATTTAAGATCTAGATTAACTGTTCACAGGCAACAGATTAATAATGAAAACCATTGTCATCTCCCAGTCAGCCGACACATCAGACAGTATGCCATACATTTGACCCCTTCATTTAAAGTTTTCCCTTTTTACAAAGTACTAAATGACAATCAAGCCTTATTGGATGTTAAAGAAACGATGTTTATAGAAAAGTATGGTTCCGAATTAAACGGATCACATAGATATTTGTTATTTTGTTTGTTTAACAACTTTGTGAAATTAGATTTCATGCAATACATGTACGTATTTATCAAACTGTTGAAGCAGACCAATTATGTTTGATTTTGATTATTGTTTATTGCATGTATTGTACTCATTTGAATTATCCCTCTTAATCTCTCTTATGTTTATTGTGACCAACTGTTTCTATTAATGTCAGCATGTTATCAAGTCACTGCTTGTTTAAGCCAAGCACGTCGTCTAGCGACCGTTGTGCCCTGTATTTGTATATATACCAGTCTGTCATTTGAAAACAGTATTCCTTGAAAAGAACATTACGTTCGAAACTGCAGTCGGAATATAATGATGTAGAAAGTTGAAAAGGTTTTTTCGTTATTTTTCTTAATCATAGTTATATATATATATCATTGTATCATAGTTATCAAATATTTTATTATTTCCTAACGCGACGCTTGGAAAATATTACTAAAGTCTGTCCATTTTAATTAGTCGTCTACTTTGGAGCTTGTCAAAAATCAATAGTTAGCTCTGCATAAATTTTCTTCTTTTGCAGCGTTTAGAACAAACTGAACTCTACAAAACGACTACCATTTCTTCGTGATATCGATAATATATCATGCTTGAAATAACTTTGTAATTCTCTCCATATAAAACTCCAATACAGCTGTTTCATGAACCGGACCACAATTACATAGGGAGACGTCATAATGTATTCATGCTCACTGGCGCAACGGTCATTAATGCCATATAAAGTAATAACAGGCGGTCCGTGGGAGCGTGGCTTAAATCCCATGCACAGTCATGACAGTGAAGTTGCCGAATGATAAACCGCACACTCATCTGTGACCGTACACGGCATAGTTGAACTTTGTACTAGTCAACACGAATATTATGACGTCGCTCTATGTAATTGAGACACCGTTCATGAAACAACTGTACTGGATTTTCATATAGAGTTACAACGTTATTTCAAGCGTGATATATTATCCACATCACGGAGTTGTGGGGATCATTTTGTAAAGTTCATTTTGTTCTACAAGATGCAAAAAATAAAATTTATGCCGAGATAGCTATTGATTTTTGACAAGCTCCAAAGAAAACGACTAATTAAAATGGACACACTATAATGTTGTGTTTTATGTACCACATGTACATATATGTAACTATTATTCCCTTTGTATATACGTTCAAATCAAATGTAATTTATCTCTCCGTGCTCTCTTATAATTTACCATTCTATTGTTAATAGAAAATATCTATATACTTAAATCTATAAACTAAATTACTATAGAACAAGCCCATCTGGGTTTTATTCCCGATTTTATCTCATCAACCATTATTTACTTATATATGTATTTTCTGAACCATTATTGTACCATTGTTAAAAGTTATTTCTATTGTTATGTTGGTATATGGTGAATAAATATCAATCAATCAATCAAAGTTTGAATCCATTACAAGAAGTATTACGGTAAATTCAAAAGAAAGAAATCAATAAACGGAAAGGGTGTTTGACAAAAAAAATCTATCCCGTTAATGGCTATGGGAATCCAAACAAACAAAACAGTCAGGTTGTCAGATCATAATCAGTTTCGCCTCCTACAGAGAGCACAGATAGCGAAGTGCGAGTAATACATATCGATATGCATTGTAATTACTAGAGAAGGGCACAGAGGTTTAACAAAGATAAACGCATGTTGACAGCCCAGTGGCCACGACTCGTACGCAGCTTTCAAATCACAAGAGTTTCGTGAAAGCTATACTCGGCATTATTTGGAATTAAACGCTAGTTGTGACGTCACTCTATTGTTAAAAGTGTACATTATTTTTCACGAATGTACAGCAAGTGTACATTCTTTTTCACGAATGTACAGCAAGTGTACAATCTTTTTCTGGAAAGAAACGCGTCTGTCAGGTAACGCATGTAAGAAGACCAGAACCACTAGTAAATAGGGCAAAAGATTAATCGATGTCTGTCTTCTGAAATGTACAAATGACAAACTCAAACAGTACTGCAACAAGCGAAGTCGACTGATATAATTCAGCCGGAACTAACAGGTGGAACTAAGTAATGTTCTGTAGGAAAAAAAGTAGACGAGCAAAAAAAAAACACAACCCAGAAAGATACCATGCGGAATACAATGTAAAAAATGTGCAAATTGCATATACATGTAGGAATGGCATAAACATTTCACTCCGAATAGCAGTGCGAGAAGTGTTCTATTTATTTATGTTAACGTTTATTGTGACATGTGGAATACGAGTGTCGAAAGAGTCGTCCAGTCGCGGACTGTAGTTTCTCTGAATCCGGTCACGATTTCTTTTTGTGAGCGTTACGCTATATGCCTTCTGATATACATACATTAAAACAGCGACTGCCGCAAATATAGGCCTAATCTTTGGTTGTCGCCTGCCGGGAGTTGATTGCAGACTAAGCAGTCAAAATATGACGCGTCTGTATATGTAAACACATTAATTTTCTGTGGTACGTATATGTGTGGGTACAAGTGAAATGTGTACCGGTAAACATGAATTTCTGTCAGACATTCCGTTAATTATGGGCCTGGTATGAGATCATGCGTATGGACATAGGGATATGTAATGTGTATGTCTGCATGTTTTTTGCTTCATATGCGTTTCACGTAATGTAGATTGTGACACGTATATATCAATTACATATATGTTTTTGTTAAAAATCTTTGTAACGATAACGTGAGAGTTACGGACCAATCAAACGGGTTGTGGAAGTTTTGTTTCGTGTGCAAATGGGGTGTTTGTCCTGAAATAACCATGATATGTCACACAATATGGCCATTATGTAAGTTATTTATCGCCTTCGACATCGGGGAACGATTTTCCTGTATTGAATAGATAAAGAGCAACCCAGGTAGGCGTATGCGTAAATTCTTTCCCATGTGATGGACTGTCCATCATGTAGGACGCCGTCAATCGGGTACAGTGTGCGTACTGGGCCCTTTGCAGTTCTTGTTCGAATGGTTCTATATCATGGCAATTTGTTCGGTTTGACATAGCTCATTTCATTCTTCGTGTCAGACGAAGAAGTAAATACATTATCGTTGGACTAACGTTTAAGTCGGAGAAAGACCTCCTAACTGTACATTCGTGAAGAAGAATCGATGAGGCGCAGCGCCTCGTCATTTAACGACGAATGTGCAGTTATTCGGCTTTCTCCTTTACAGTTGTGCTAGCTCAGTTAAGAGCCCGGAAGAAATGAACTGATTGTCAGTGTCGGACAGTTATCAGTGAGAGAGGCAGTGTAATTCACTCAACCCCATGGCCGGCAAAATTGACTTGAAGCAGTAGGACTGAGTGTCCATCGCTGTAGTTCAATACGACTATAACTCGGAGTATTCACCTTGTCGCTATCCCACGGGTCAGCTGACAGACGTTTTCACAAACACACAGACAGCAAATCACTCACCAGTCAACAACAGTCACACAGAGGTCAATCACTTTTCTGACCGGTGAAATTCTCATTTTTGGTGATGAGTACTGGACTTGACATTAAAATATCTCTACCGACGGACGTATCATCATCGCCACTTATCATACAGGACAGGTTACTCAGCATTATGTATGACAATGGCTCAGTATTCAAACAAATTCCTGACAATGCCACCAACTGCTTGGACTTACCAGACAACAGATTCCAAACATCAAATGTGCCGTTTGTGATCCTGGAGCTTTTTATCGCGTTCTTTATATCATTTGGTAATATTTTGGTCATGGTAGCGGTATACAAGTTCCAGGAATTGAGAACCACCAG
>JAVTVY010044811.1:0-21155 GCA_036873755.1 Hanleya hanleyi
CAAAGTGCATATATTTATGCCCCCCCTCTAACTAGAGGGGGGGCATATAGCGATCGCTTTGTCCGTCCGTCTGTCCGTCTGTCCATCCGTCTGTCCGTCTGTCCGTCCGAATTTCTTGTCCGGGCAATATCTCGGTTAATATTTGATGGACAGGATCGAAACTTGCATGGAATGTGGCCAGTGGCTCGTAGTTGTGCAGCGTGGAGTTTTTTTCGAGTTCCGGTATAATTTTCAAGAGTTATGGCCCTTTTTCTGAAATCTCTGTGAATGGGACTTGTCCGGGCTGGATCTTGGTTAATATTGTATGGACAAGTATGAAATTTGCATGATATGTGGTCAATGACCCACAGTTGTGCAGCGTAAAGTTTCTCCACGTTTCGCTTACATTTTCAAGAGTTATGGCCCTTTGTTCCTGAATTCTCCGTGAATTGGGACTTGTCCGGGCTGGATCTCGGTTAATATTGTATGGACAATTATGAAATTTGCAGGATGTGTGGTCAGTGCCCTGTAGTTGTGCAGCGTGAATTTTCTCCGCGTTTCGCATATATTTTCAAGAGTTATGGCCCTTTTTTCTTCAAATCTTTGTGAATTGGAACTTGTCCGGGCTGGATCTCGGTGAATATTGTATGAACAATTATGAAATTTGCAGGATGTGTGATCAGTGCCCTGTAGTTGTGCAGCGTGAATTTTCTTCGCGTTTCGCGTATATTTTCAAGAGTTATGGCCCTTTTTTCTTCAAATCTTTGTGAATTGGAACTTGTCCGGGATGGATCTCGGTCAATATTGTATGAACAATTATGAAATTTGCAGGATATGTGATCAGTGCCCTGTAGTTGTGCAGCGTGAAGTCTCTCCGCGTTTCGCCTATATTTTCAAGAGTTATGGCTCTTTTTTCTTCAAATCTTTGTGAATTGGAACTTGTCCGGGCTGGATCTCGGTGAATATTGTATGAACAATTATGAAATTTGCAGGATATGTGATCAGTGCCCTGTAGTTGTGCAGCGTGAAGTTTCTCCGCGTTTCGCCTATATTTTCAAGAGTTATGGCCCTTTTTCTTCAAATCTTTGTGAATTGGAACTTGTCCGGGCTGGATCTCGGTGAATATTATATGAACAATTATGAAATTTGCAGGATATGTGATCAGTGCCCTGTAGTTGTGCAGCGTGAAGTTTCTCCACATTTCGCCTATATTTTCAAGAGTTATGGCCCTTTTTACTTCAAATCTTTGTGAATTGGGATTTGTAGGGCTGAATCTTGGTTAATATTGTATGAACAAGTATGAAATACGCATGATATGTGGTCAGTGACCCATAGGTGTGTAGCGTGAAGTTTCTCTGTTTTCGGTTATATTTTCAAGAGTTATGGCCCTTTGTTTAAACCTAAGTGAATGGGATATATTTATTTGTCCAAGCTGGATCTCCGTCCATAACTGATTTGAACCAGGAAAATGGCTATATTATATGTTATTCTACATTCCAAAGCAGACAACATAGGTCCTGAAGTATGAAATTGCCCCAAAAACAGTGAATTGGGTACAAAATTCACTGATCGCTTCATAATTTCACCACAATATACTCCCAAGGAATGTAGGTCTCATAACCAGGTCACATTTTTGGATTTGGCGAAAGCCCTGGCGACCATCTTGCATCGAAGCATCGTATTATCACTTGTTGCTTGATATTTGGAATATGTATTATGTGAGACATGGCAAAAAAGTGACTGAAACAGAATTTTTATAATTATCCAAATTAGGCCTCCGCCAACCAATAAAGAACAGAACAATGGCGGGGGCAGTGTCGGATTAAAGTGGAAGGGGGGGGGCATACAATTGAGCAATCTCTGATTGCTTCCTTCCTGTGTTTTATCTGTGGCTTCTATATGATATTGCACATGTACACATAGTGATACAACTGTACTCGGCTGTATTGAAGTTATTACACTATGAGGGGGGATTTTGTGTGTTTTTTTACCCCTCGGCCAAATTTGGCCTAGGGGTATTGTCGTCATCATGTACGGCTGTCCGTACGTACGTCCGTACGTCCGTCCGTCCGTCCGTTACCGCGATATCTAAAGAACCGTTTCATGCATGGCAACCAAACTTGGTACATCTATTTATCTTCACGTAAATCAGAAGCCTATCGAAAATGAGTCATCTCGGACAATATTTTGCAGAGTTATGCCCCTTTTACAAATAAAAATCCATTTATGATTTGTTATGGTGATAATTTCAGAACCGTTCCATATACAACATCCTAACGTGATACAGTTGTTTCTCTTGACCTGAACTAGGTGCCTATCAAAAATGAGTCGTGTCGGAAAGTATTTTGCAGAGTTATGCCCCTTGTCTAATAAAATCCGTTACCGCGATATCTACAGAACCGTTTCATGCATGGCAACCAAACTTGTTACATCTATTTATCTTCACGTAAATCAGAAGCCTATCGAAAATGAGTCATCTCGGACAATATTTTGCAGAGTTATGCCCCTTTTTACAAATAAAAATCCATTTATGATTTGTTATTGTGATAATTTCAGAACCGTTCCATATACAACATCCTAACGTGATACAGTTGTTTCTCTTGACCTGAACTAGATGCCTATCGAAAATGCGTCGTGTGAGAAAGTATTTTGCAGAGTTATGCCCCTTGTCTAATAAAATCCGTCACCGCGATATCTACAGAACCATTTCATGCATGGCAACCAAACTTGTTACATCTATTTATCTTCACGTAAATTAGAAGCCTATCGAAAATGAGTCATCTCGGACAATATTTTGCAGAGTTATGCCCCTTTTTACAAATAAAAATCCATTTATGATTTGTTGTTGTGATAATTTCAGAACCGTTCCATATACAACATCCTAACGTGATACAGTTGTTTCTCTTGACCTGAACTGGTCTGTTGCCACAGAGTCCATGACATTATCCCCCAGCGACATTTTCCCCACCGACATTTTCCCCCCACGACATTTTCCCCTGGCGACATTTCCCCCCAGCGACATTTTCCCCACCCTAATATTACATGCTGTAATAATTAGAGCATTTCCACAAAGTGGATGCTCTTATGTTTTCATGAGAAACGGTTCCGCCGGATCCGCCGCCGCCGCCGTGACTTTAAACGTGAATATCTCTGAAACCGTTAAATATTTTTGGGGCAGACTTGGTGTACTATCTCTTTAGGCCTGGGAAATTTGTCTGGTTGTGTTTCGATACCCGCTGCTCACCACTAGGTGGCGTTGTAGTCAGAGCATAGGTAAACCTTTCATGATTATTTATTATCCATTTATGATTTGTTATTGTGATAATTTCAGAACCGTTCCATATACAACATCCTAACGTGATACAGTTGTTTCTCTTGACCTGAACTAGATGCCTATCGAAAATGCGTCGTGTCAGAAAGTATTTTGCAGAGTTATGCCCCTTGTCTAATAAAATCCGTTACCGCGATATCTACAGAACCATTTCATGCATGGCAACCAAACTTGTTACATCTATTTATATTCACGTAAATCAGAAGCCTATCGAAAATGAGTCATCTCGGACAATATTTTATGCGTTATGCCCCTTTTTATAAATAAAAATCCATTTATGATTTGTTGTTGTGATAATTTCAGAACCGTTCCATATACAACATCCTAACGTGATACAGTTGTTTCTCTTGACCTGAACTAGATGTCTATCGAAAATGAGTCGTGTCAGAAAGTATTTTGCAGAGTTATGCCCCTTGTCTAACAAAATCCACTCTATTATCATGTTAGTATACTATCACATTTATTTATTGATTGGATGACTGATTTATTCATTTATTCTCATAGACAATGCAAAGAATGCTTGCAAATCTGTTTTGAAAATGACATACATGTGCCATTTAGTATACATGTACTGTATTTATCTAGCCATGTGTACTGTTGTTTTGGTGAGACATCGATACAGATCTTTCAATTTATTCAAGAAACAAATTAATTTAAGGGGAGGAAAACTTTTTTTTTTTCAAGGAAAGTACACTTACAATACCATGGGTAAATATTTCTTCCCACAAGCCAATCAATTGGTAGAGACACCCTTATTATAATAGCTGGGGTTCAGAGCTGAGGGGTTTGGATAGCGCAGCTTCATGTTGTTTTTTATCTCTCCTGTCGACCTGGTTTTTTCATCACTCAAATCCGTGAACCAACAAATAAAAAACAAAAGGCCTTAGTCAGTTAATGATGCAATTCTGCTGACTCTCACGCTGGCAACTCTTTTCAACTGTTTTTTAAATGTTCTACCAAATGGATCATACTGTTTTGATGTTAAATTGTTCTGAGAGGTTATATTTGACATTTAATAATGATTTACTGTTATTGGAGAAACAAACTTGAAACGCTGCAATATCATACCTGTTTGGAAACAGAGTGTTTCTAGGTTGCATTTCCATTGTAACACCAACAACGTCACAAACCTAATGCCTTTGTTGATGTCGTGATGATGTCGTCAAAAAAAAAAAAAAAACTTTTTTTACACAGCTTTTCTGTATGTTCTCATGCAAAGTGTGCATGGGGTATGTGGTAGATCCTTTAAAGGGAACGTAAACTCTGTGGTAAAACACCGCGGGAATTATACAAGAGTCCCTATAGATTAAAAAAATCGTGACAAAGATTTTTTCCCAATGAATGAGAAAGACGCAAACATAGAAAATACTGTGATTTGCAATTTCTCGAGGGCGCCGCCATGTTTATCTTGGGCATGATTTTAAACCAATGGGAAAGCGTAATATTCAGTTGTGCCGATAATCTCCTACGTCATCGGACATTCTCTGCGCTGAGATAACATGGCCGCACATGGTCGTTTTTATGCACCTCTCCGTTCCCCGACTGACAGATGCAATGTTATAGATTAGTTTCGTTGTAGAATACGGCCTGCTTCTGTCAGATATTCTACCATGCCGGGCTGCTCTTCATTTGGCTGTCATAAGGTGCCAGGTAATCCCGACACGTCGCACTATCATCCTCGTTCATGTTTGTGACCTACCGTCTCAAATACTGCACCTCTGCCAATTGACGCGTTTTACCTCCAGAGGCAGAAGAACTAGTGTACGGTGACGTCACGATTCTTCAAACATGGAGGCCTCTATGTTGTTTCAGTGTAGCGAAGTTAAAACGTTTAGTACTGGTTTAAAAAAAATGTAAAAAAAGTTTTTGTGAAGAAATATAAATAAAAAAATAAAAAATCATCACGTGGCCATCTTGGATTTTTAATACATTTTCTCGTAGAGCTTGATCCAATGGTACAATGTATAGTGTGGTAAGATTCAGCTTCCTAGCTGGAGGGGCAAGAAAACATTTAGGGGGAGCAATGACCCCAAATTAGTGCGCCAAACCAAGAAAATGGCGGCATTGTTTGTTAAAAGCTGTCATCCATGCTTAATCAACTCTTCATGGCGTGGGGATTGAGATGTGATCGGATGACATTCTCATTTTTTACCTTGAAGGTAATTTTTTAGGTCATGAAGGTCAAGAGATGTCAAATAAGGACAAGTCGTCTAGTTACCCCTCGGGCAAATTTTGCCCGAAGGGTATTGTCGTCGTCAGCGTCGTCTGTCCGTCTGTCTGTCTGTCTGTCTGTCCATCTTTCATGTGAACACGATATCTCAAGAAGAATTATAGCCAGGCATTGTAAATTCATACCACAAATGTATCGGGTGAAGGATCAGAAGCCTATTAAAAATGACTGACCTTGACCTATTTTATCAAGGTCAAATAATAGTATTTGCTATAAATTTTGAAGGATTGAAGTTAGGATCTCCAAATTCATATTACTTATGCAACTGGTGAATGACTAGAAGCCTACCCCAGTTGACTGACCTTGACCTATTTTTATAGGTCATATACTGTTTATTATAATATAAAATGAAGAAAGAAAGCTAGGCTTTCCAAATTAATACTATGTATACATCTGGCGAAGGTCCAGAGGTGTACTGAAGATAACTGACCTTGACCTATTTTATCAAGGTCAAATTACAGTATTTGCTATATTTTTTGAAGGATTGAAGCTAGGGTCTCCAAATTCATATTACTTATGCAACTGGTGATTGACTAGAAGCCTATCCCAGTTGACTGACCTTGACCTATTTTTTTCAAGGTCATATTCTGTTTATTATGGTGTAACACGAAGAAATATATCTAGGCTTTCCAAATTGATACTATGTATACATCTGGCAAAGGTCCAGAGGTGTACTGAAGATGACTGACCTTGACCTATTTTATCAAGGTCAAATTTTAGTATTTGCTATATTTTTGCAGGATTAAAGCTAGGGTCTCCAAATTCATATTATGTATGCAACTCTTGATTGACTAGAAGTCTATCCCAGTTGACTGACCTTGACCTATGTTTTAACAGTCATATACTGTTTATTACGATATAACATGAAGAAATAAAGCTAGGCTTTCCACATTAATACTATGTATACATCTGGCGAAGGTCCAGGGGTTACTGAAGATGACTGACCTTGACCTATTTTATCAAGGTCAAATTTTAGTATTTCTTAACTTTTTGAAGGATTGAAGCTAGGGTCTCTAAATTCATATTAGTTATGCAACTGGTGATTGACTAGAAGCCTATCCCAGTTAACTGACCTTGACCTATTTTTTCAAGGTCATATGCTGTTTATTATGGTCTAGCGTGAAATATATCTAGGCTTTCCAATTTAATACTATGTGTGCATCTGGCAAAGGTCGATAGGTGTACTGAAGATGACTGACCTTGACCTATTTTATCAAGGTCAAATTGTAGTATTTGCTATATTTTTTGAAGGATTGAAGCTAGGATCTCCAAATTCATATTACTTATGCAACTGGTGATTGACTAGGAGCCTACCCCAGTTGACTGACCTTGACCTATTTTTTATAGGTCATATACTGTTTATTATAATATAAAATGAAGAAAGCTAGGCTTTCCAAATTAATACTATGTATACATCTGGCGAGGGCCCAGAGGTGTACTGAAGATGACTGACCTTGACCTATTTGATCAAGGTCAAATTTTAGTATTTCTAAAAATTTTGAAGGATTAAAGCTAGGTCTCCGAATTCATATTATGTGTGCAACTTCTGATTGACTAGAAGCCTATCCCAGTTGACTGACCTTGACCTATTTATGTATACTGTTTATTATGATATCTGGTGATGCTCCAAAGGTGTGTTGAAGATAACTGACCTTGACCTATTTTATCCTTGACCTATTTTATCCAGGTCAGATTCTATTCAGTACAATATTTCATGAAAGATTTACATTGTCCAAATTTATACCACTTATGGCTGGACCTGATGTCTATTGAAGAATATCACTGACTGTGACCTATTTTCAAAAGGTCAAATTAAAGTTAAGTCTAAGGTCTCCAAATTCCTGTTCCTTATGCAATTAAATTAGAATTGACTTGAAATTGTTTGAAGATGACTGACCTTGATCTATATTTCCAAGATTAAATTATTTCATTTGATTATAAGCTTTTTAGACTAGCACATTTGGAGCTAAGAATTCGGTGGATCATGCTCTACCAGAACCTCAGGCCTTGGCAAAAGCGAACTACAGCCAACCCTACTAGATCACATTTTTGTTAATCTAGTTCTAAAAATACACTGATGATATTATACAATGCATGAGTGAGTGAGTGAGTGAATATGATTTAACGTCGCTTTCAACTATATTTCAGTCATATCACGACAATGGGTCCTATTACTTTTCACACCTGGGAACCCCACGGGTGCCCCACAAGCTCTCTGAGGAGCTGAGGCATATTCTTACCATGACCTGCGGTGTGCACAACGACATCCCAGGTCAATCCCCGGAAGCTCCACGGGGCTACAATGCATGATTGCTGGGTGTAAACAATAACTGATAGCCGAGGGGTATTGAAACCCAATGGGCTATTTTTTTTCTATATCTTCGTATAGGAAGAATAATTACTACATTATGGTTGGTAATATTTTATTAGGTGATTTGGGTATTCACGGATGCAAAGCATTATGTGAAAATTCAATATAACATCCACCTCTGATCCCCTTGCTGTGTGTGAGTGTAGTGCTCCATTGATCTGGTCCGCATGATCGAAACTTCAAACTTTTTTTTATCAGTTTTATAGCTCAACTGACAAAATTGTCCGTCAGGAAATAGCTGATGGCGCTCATGATTGTTGGATAGGACTGGGCTGTCACAAGCCGGAAGCTACACACAGAAATAGTTGTTAACAAATATGGTATTGCTCTTGTACAAGTAGCTTGTCAGATGCAAGATAAAGTGGTTTTAGATATTCTTTTTGGATCATATGAGAAACATTCCATAAAAATGGAGGGAGACGGGTACCCCTGTCCGTAGTCAGATTGTCAGGATAATTACCTTTTACCAGGTGTCCCTAGCTGTTTGTAGTCAAATGTTTAGGAATATTACCCTTAACTAGGTATTCCTGTTTGCAGTCACATGGTCAGAATAATTACCCCTTATGAAGGAACTGGCTTGTCACCTAACCATACCAAGGAGGCCTTAGCTTAATATTTGTCAGAAGAGTTGCATCATTGAAGGAAACAAAATTTTCAACCAGGGTCATAGAATTCAACATTATACAGCGACGTTTGCCATGAAGAGATGCATATAGTCACTTTTTACCCCTCGGCCAAAATTTGGCCGAAGGGTATTGTCGTCGTCATGTACGTCTGTCCGTCTGTCCGTCTGTCCGTCACACCTTTCTCGTTACCAAGATATCTTTAGAACGACTTACCCTAGGCACACCAAACTTGCAGTGCACATCCGTATGCTGGTGACCCAGAACCCTATTGAATCTGGACCTGATTGGTTGGAAACTTCGGTGGCCATCTTTAATTTATGCGAAACCATCACAGCTTTCTTGTTACCAAGATATCTTTAGAACGACCTACCCTAGGCACACCAAACTTGCACTCCACATCCATATGCTCATGACCCAGAACCCTATTGAACCTGATTGGTTGGAAACTTTGGCGGCCATATTTAATTTATGCGAAATCATTAATCTTGTGTATCTTAGGTACCATTTCTCTGTTCAGTGTGAAACTTGGTATAGATCATCGATGCATCAAGAAACTTCAAAGGAATGACCAAACCAGTTTCCCTGATTCGGTGAAAACCTTGGCGGCCATCTTCAATTTATGCAAAATTTTTAATGATATATAGCTTTGATACCATTCAAGTGTTCTATGCAGAACTTGGTATACAGCATCGATGTATCAAGAGACCTGCAATGTATTTCCACATCAGTTCCTCTGAGTGGCGGGAAGGATGGGCGGCCATCTTTAATTTATGCGAAATCATTAATGATCTGTATCTCTGATACCGTTCGAGTGCTTGATGTAAAATTTGGTATATATCATCGATGCATCAATAGACTTACGATAAATGACAGTTCTGGCGTTTCTGATTGGGCGGAAACCTTGGTGGCCATCTTTAATTTATGCAAAATCTTTAATGATGTACATCTTTGATACCATTTCAGTGTTCTATATGAAACTTGGTATACAGCATCGATGTATCAAGAGACTTGCAATGAATAACCACATCAGTTCCTCTGAGTTGCGGGAAGGATGGGCGGCCATCTTTAATTTATGCGAAATCATTAATGATCTATATCTCTGATACCGTTCAAGTGCTCGATGTAAAAGTTGGTATACATCATCGATGTATCAATAGACAGTTCTGGTTTTTCTGATTGGGCGGAAACCTTGGTGGCCATCTTTAATTTATGCAAAATCTTTAATGATGTATATCTTTAATACAATTTCAGTGTTCTATATGAAACTTGGTATACAGCATCCATGTATCAAGAGACTTGCAATGAATAACCACATCAGTTTCTCTGAGTGGTGGGAAGGATGGGCGGCCATCTTTAATTCATGCGAAATCATTAATGATCTCTATCTCTGATAATTTTCAAATGCTCGATGTAAAATTTGGTATACATCATCGATGCTTCAACAGACTTATGTAATGAATACCGGTTTCTCTGATTGGACGGAAACGTTCGAGGCCATTTCTAATGGCAAAATTTTCCATAATCTGTATACATGTATTTGTCACTTGACTGCTTGGTGTTCCTGAAGTCTTGCTTCAAATCGAATACATTATGAATGGCTGGCGCCCAGAGCCGAGGGGTTTTCAGATGCGCAGCTTCGTATTTGAGACGGGTTTACCAGCTGAAAGCTGAAGACAGATTGAATTGTCAGTCTGGTAACCACCAACAAACAATCCTCTATGTGGCCTCTGGTACCACCAAATGCTTGGCGACTCTTACAGCCTCTCTTTGCATCAGTAGAGATTACTATAATGGAGAATAACTCATTTGTTTAATTGTTCATGAGGTGACCACACCAACCAACATTAAAATTTCGAAACGCAATTGTCCTGGTCATGCAATCATGAGTCATGCTTCATTTTTGGATGGATGCCCAGAATGGTGCGACCACACATCCCCTATTACCGACTCAAGCGCTATTCGATTCATGGATCGAAGAGGAGGGCTGATACCAGCTGATTAATGTCAGATAAAGCGATGCCAGACCTATTAGACCTGATGCCACCATACTTTGACTAATGTGTGAATATTGTAGAAGATTGCAAAAGCGCTTCAAGGTTTGCCCAAATAGCAGCCTGAAATTAGGTGTCGTGAGTGATAGATGAAAGGAGGGGTATAATTTTGAATTCTTGGGGCAAGAGGCCTTATATGTTTCAACAAATCTGCATAAAAGCCGTTACCGGTATGCGAATCAGTACATGTTTATGATCAAATAAATGTGCATGTTGTTTGAGATAAGAAAAATGTTCCATATAGGACTAAAGCAACGATTAACCATTTCTGAAGACATCTCATGGCCACCATTTCAAATCCATGTGTGAACTGTTACATCTAGGATTATGTGAAGTTCACTGCAATGCAAATAAGGGATAAGTTCCTAATGGAGGAAGAGTCACACCAGAAGCTGTCCCCACTCCCACCAGTCCTGGTAGGTTTAATGTCAGCAGCTAGAGGCTGTCCTAGCTTATTATTTTAGGTTTTATGTGTGGTCCAATGAACTATATGTGCTGCCATCTGTCCTATTAATGTTGCAGTATGAATCACCCTCATATTTTCTGGTGGATCAGTAAATACAATATTTAGTGGATGTATATGACAGCCATATTGGAAAATGACGAAATACATGACTATTAGATTTCTTGATGCGTTAATTCCCAGAAAATGTCTCAGCCATTCTATCCCAACAATATCACGGATTAAGGAGATATCTGGTGAAATGTAAATGCACAAATACAGCCTGGCATACACCATTTTCAGAATCAGCAGGTCCAAATTTTGTAAAAAAAAATATTAAAAAAATCATTATACCACATTCTATCCACAAATGCCTTAATATCTACTTTCCAGAGCTCTTTTCCGATTTTGGGACTAGTAAAAAGAACAGATTTCCGACCCTGTTAGCACAGGTACATGCTCAGATGAAGCCGGCGTTCACTTCGGAGTGTCACTTCAATTGCCATAAAGATGTCGTATAATGCCTTGCTGTCAGATATGCATACGCGTTGTAAATGATACCGAAACTACATATATTACATATATGGCTGCCACTTTGAATTTCTTACGATTCCAATCTGATGGATAAGGATCCACAATGACCCAAGTGTGTTCAGATATAAAGGAAGCTCGCCTTGTTTAACAGTTAGAAATCGCCTTGTTAAAAAGTTACAATTAGTAGTTATATGTATAGGCAACTTTGACTACTTCAGAGTAAGTTTTGGATGAAATTTACGGGGCGCCATATTGAATTTTCCCATGATCATTTGTACCAGTGATTATGCAGATATTTTCAAAATGAGCCCACTTGAATAAACTATCAAGTATTAAAGATTGAGCCAGCTTCAATCTTCAATTACTAAGCTTTCACGAAAAGTTTGATTAAATATCCTGATTTGAACCCACGTGACCTATTTGGCCTAAAAATGACCTTTACGGTCAAAAGCGAGAATGTCATCCGGTCACATCTCAATCCCCACAACATGTAGAGTTGATTAAGCGTGGATGATTGCTTTTTAACACGCGATGCCATCAAAAGTGTTTTTTCTTCTCTTGGCTGGCCTACTAAAAGCCATGATCCCAGTGTGGAATCACAAACTCGCTGTGGTAAGCATCTCATTCAGACTTCTGTCAAAAAATAAGTAATTGGCTGGGCTGGACTGAAGCAATCCACAATGGCTAGTGTGAAAGGGGTACACAGCATTATGCCACTGTTGAGTTTGTGACAAGCACTTAATTTTTTTCAGTAATGGGCTATAAATGGATACAATCAAAATATGTTAAGGAATTTGGTCACTCCCTATTTGTAGCCTTCACCAGATGGTGGGCTGTTCAAATCGCTTTTTGTTCCGTGGTCTGTCGTCCGTCCGTAAAGTTCTTGTTATCGCGATTTCTCAGGAACTACTGCATGGATCTTTCTTAAATTTGATACACAGGTTCCCTTGGGGTCTAGTTGTGCAAGATACCTTTTCTGGTCCGATTTCAAAATCCAATATGGCCATCAGGCGGCCATCTTGGATTTCCCCATGAAACTTTGTTATGACGGTTTGTTCTTGAAGCTCCTTCGAATAGGAGTTAGTGAAAAATTCTACAAACTCATTAAAGACATGCATACAAAAACAGTACTTCAAGTTAAGCAAAACAACTCGCTCTCGCCTAAGTTAGAAAGCTTGGTGGGAGTCCGCCAGGGAGACAACCTCAGTCCTACCCTCTTTAACGTATTCGTTCATGACCTCCAGTTCAACCACACCGAAAATGACTCGCCCTTATTACATAAAGAGGCTATATCACACCTAATGTATGCAGATGATTTGGTAATAATGTCGAAATCTGAGGGTGGTTTGCAAAATAGCCTCAATCAACTAAAACTGTACTGTAGCACCTGGCATCTCAACGTAAATACTGATAAAACTAAAGTAATGATTCTACAACAGCGAAAACGGAAGAAGAACTCATCCCCTGTTTTTCAGATAGGTGATACAACACTACAAATAGTTCAATCCTACCGATACCTAGGGACTACTTTGAACGACAAAGGCCAGTTCATAGACACTGCACTTGACTTGAAGCAAAGAGCTCAGAAGGCATTATATAAAATACGGAAAGTATCTAATAATAGTGAACTCCCAATAAACATCCAAGTTAAACTCTTCCAGACCTTAATTAAGCCTATTCTATTATATAACTGTGAAATATGGGGATTAGAGGAAAAACTGCTCAAGAACACACAAAATTTCTGGATTAGCATTGAAAAACTAAATAAAACACATTCAGAACAAATTCAACTAAAATTTTGTAAAATGGCCCTCGGAACTTCTCGTCGGGCACATTCCCTTGCATGCCGAGCAGAACTTGGACTTTTTCCCCTTCACTTCGACATCCTCATGGCTACTCTGAAATACGACGACCGACTCCAAAACACACAAAATAAACTTCTTAAAGATGCTTATGCCTCTGGTAACCAGAACTGGAAAACAACAGTTGCCAAGTTCAAGAATGCGGCGAACTTGGCAACTGGTGATATAAAAAACATGACTAAGTTTCAGAAGAATAGGTACTACAATCAAATAAAATTGCAGCTGGAGCAAGACTACAAAAACTATTTCCTCCAAAAAGTTCAAGAGCACACCCAATCTGGTAAACTGACTCTCCTCTCAACCTTATATGAAGAATACAAATTGCAGGATTACCTAGAAAATATACAAAACCCGGATCATAGACGAACAATAACAAAACTACGAATCAGCTGTCACAAACTCGAAATAGAGACCGGTAGGTATAAAAACACCCCAAGATGTGACCGGATCTGTCGCTACTGTACCCAAAATGTAGTAGAAGATTTCTTGCTATACTGTCCTCGACATAACAAACACAGAGATTATATAAACCAAATTATCCACAGTAACCGACTCCCACCCCATCCGGAAATTATAAAAGTTAAATCTATACTAAATCCCCACAGAGACAATGCTTCAAAAATAGCAAGACTGGTACACCAAATGTACCAGTCAAGGCTCAGCCTTAACCCTCCATCAAAAAACCGGCTGGACACTTCTTAATTAGAGTTTATACATCAACACACTGGCAACTTCTATGTTATGTCCTAGAATTACTACTAACCCACACTGTTGGTTCAAACCATACTAACTAATAATTACTACGTTGCTAAAGTACCATAGTAATTATATTGTTTTGTTTGCCATACTTGTACCATTTTACGAGTCGTGCAATAAACATATTGTATTGTATTGTATTGTTATCGTGATTTCTCAGGAAGTACTGCATGGATCTTTCTCAAATTTGGTACACAGGTCCCACATGGGGCCTAGTTGTGCAAGATACCTTTTTTGGTCCGATTCGAAAATCCAAGTTACGCTTCAAATTAATACGGTATTCCTGAGTTGTGACGTTGCATCACAAGTAGGCAGATCAAACGGTGGGGCATATTCTATATATTGACTATAGAGAATATCCATACCTTCACCTTCTATATCAAGGGAGTTCAAATGATTCCGAATTAAAATGTATTTCTTCAAATTTTAAATCAGTTTACTTTAGTCCATGCCATTGCAAGTGAACTGCCCCACCGTTTCGTCTGCCGACGGGTCGTCACTCTTGTGACACAAAGTCACAACTCGACAAATGTAGTCGGATTACTGCATGTTTCGATCCAAGAGAGATAATCAGGACTCGGACACTTTCAAAGTTTCAACATTACTGCACATACCGGATTCCTTCAGTATTAAGTTTTGTACCATCTTACTATTTTCGAGCATGGTATCTTAAAAGAGATAACTCGAACTAGCCCAGTAAACTGAACAGAAATAGCATTCTTTCCTCATTATTAAATCTTAAGTATGTTTCATAGCTCATGCGAAATTGTCAAAGAGATTTGTCTTCGCTTCCAGTACCCAATGATGACATGTGCGGAAAAAACAAACTTTGCTCATTTCACTTGTACTATAACAACCGACATCAAGTACAGTTTGTAGAAATCTTGAAACTCCTGAAACTTAGAAAGATAATATCTTGGTGTTTTCCAGTGTCCCTTTTTCGATCTTTTTCGCTCAAATTCGAAATTCTGCAAACAAAATTACAAATCATTCATTTGTTCTTAGTAACAATAATGGACAAAAAGATCCTCTTGTCATTAGCTTACAATTATCGGACAATGGTGGGCGCCAAGATCCTTCAGGATCTCTCGTTTGTGTTGTCATTGTTTTCTTGTACTGTTTAAAGAATCCATTGTTATTTAAAGGTTCTAATGGTCCCCACACCCGATACTTTTTTGATGCTAAATAGTTGTAAGATGTTCTATTTGACATTTTATAGTGGTTTACTATTTCTAGCAATGGTCAAATTTTAAGAAAAACAAACTTGAAACCTTTCATTACCACACCTGTTTGGAAACGGCGAAGGCCGTGACCTGCTGACCCATGACATGGGAGCCTGATTACGATCGATCATGAGTGGAAATTTGTGCGGACGTCCCGATTTATAAGTGATCTGAACTTCCTTAATATAGTTAATGTCAGTCCGGAGTTTTTGGTATGGAGCCACTTTGATTAAAGTAGGTGATGTTTAAGGACTGCAAAATGGTAAGGAAAGAGGGACGGTAAGGACTGTGGGACTGTAAGGACAGAGGGACTGAGGACGGTCTGGACTGAGGGACAGTGCTCAGGACTGAGGGACGGTCCGGACTGAGGGACAGTGAGGACTGAGGGACGGTGAGGACTGAGGGACGGTGAGTACTGAGGGACGGTGAGGACTGAGGGACAGTGAGGACTGAGGGATGGTCCGGACTGAGGGACAGTGAGGACTGAGGGACAGTGAGGACTGAGGGACAGTGAGGACTGAGGGACAGTGAGGACTGAGAGACAGTGAGTACTGAGGGACGGTCCGGACTGAGGGACAGTGAGGACTGAGGGACGGTCCGGACTGAGGGACAGTGAGGACTGAGGGATGGTCCGGACTGAGGGACAGTGAGGACTGAGGGACAGTGGGGACTGAGGGACGGTCCGGACTGAGGGACAGTGAGGACTGCGGGACAGTGAGGACTGAGGGACAGTGAGAATTGAGGGATGGTGTACATGTATGACGTCTTTCTCTTTTATCAGGTGGACTTCTTGGTGCACTCTTTGTATTCCTCAATTATAAACTGACAGTCTTTAGACAAAGGTAGGATTATATTATCATACATTATTAATTAGGCATCCCTGTGTTTGTCAGTTTCTGCTTTCTTCGACTTCTTTCGCTTCTTCTTTTTCCCACTTTTCTTTTCCGTCAGATAACTTTTGAATGCCTTTGTCAATCAACTTCAAATTTGTGGTGCATGTTGGTCCTGCCTGGGGAAGACACCTATTGTTTTTCAGTGCTGTCAGAAACTGGGAACTGGGTATTTATCTACAAATTCCCTTTTATTTCCCTTTTGTTCAATCTTTCCCGTCGGATAATTTCCGAATGCCTTCGCGATCAACTTCAAGTCTATTGTGAATATTGCTCCTGTCTTGGGGAAGACACCTATTGTTTATAAGCTCTGTCCGAGACTGGATACTTGTGTTTTATCTACAATTTCTGTTATATGCAAATTTTCCATCTGGACCTATGGTAAAGTGGCTGTCTGTATTTGACTACCAATTCCATATTCTCATTTGCATAGATAGCACGAGAGTGATTGGTTCACAGTTATGACTGTCAAAATAGTCTGAAGCCATGTGTATCTAAAGTACATTCAGTTCCTGGTTTACAGCCATGTCTTTCAATTGTGTACAGTTTGGTGATTTTAGCCCTGGAACATGTATATACATTTCTCCAGCAAATGAAATAAACAGAGACACTAGTGGCCTTGCAGATTTTAAAGCCGCTGACATAAATACATCAATTCAAGAGCATCTCCGTACCAAATCTAGGTAGGATGTACAGGTAACAAAACCATGTGATTGTTTTCTTTTTTGTGCTGATCCACCTGGCGACACCTGGGGGCAAGTTAAAGTTTAATTTTTGGACATTAATTCCTGAAAAACTGAACAAATTTTTGATTAGCCCGCCCCATATATAGGGATCTACAAATGTAAATGATGTCTGTGGATGTCCCTGTCCCTGTTCCTGTTCTTGTCCCGGTCCCTGTCCCAAAAAGTTGAATTGTTCCTGTCCACAGCTTTTCGGCCTTTCCTGTCCACAGCTTCTTGGCCCCACGCTATGTCTCCTGAACTAAGCCCCACCTGACCCCCCCCAATTTTCATTTTTTCCGGGAGAATATAAGATGCTACTCTTATTCGACCTATGCACTACCTTCGGGAGGATGTCCCCACCCCGGGGACACCAAATGTTACACAGCTTGTGATATGAGAATCGGTGTCCATTGTTTATACACATACAGAATCACCTACAATATATTCCTTTGCAGTAATTACTAATAGCTTGATGACATTATTTTATTTCAGAGGTACAATATGAAATAACCGGTGGGGGTTCCCGCAGTACTGAACCCCTGTTAGTTTTGAATTTCGTGTCGCTTTAAATGAAGTCTTTCATTTTTGCTATCCAATCATTCTATTCCACATCATATGATTTACCCTGAAGCTTTTGTATGAACCATATTTTATTTCATAATTATAATATAACTGTTAGTTTTGAATTTCGTGTCGCCTTAAATGAAGGACACCATTTTCTTCAATTCTGCTATGAAATCAGTCTATTTCACATCATATGATTTACCCTAAAGCTTTTGCAGGAAACATATTTTATTTCAGAAGTATAATATGAATTAACTGGCGGGGGAATCCCCGCAGTACTGAACCCCTGTCAGTTTTGAATTTCATGTCGCCTTAAATGAAGGACACCATGTCCATCAATTTTGCTATTAAATAATTGTATTCCACATCATATGATTTACCTTGAAGCTTTTGCACAACCATTTGTGTCCACACATGTAACCTACTATATTAGGTTAGGCTATATTAAAACTGAGTTCCTAAAGTTAGGGTGCACAATGATCAATTTCCTGAATTGAACTGAATTCAGCCTTGTGGTTCTTCAGACGGACAGTTGTCACATGCAGTTGTCCGTGTGGTTGTTTCCTGTGCAGCTCAGCTTTCTATGGCCTTCATGTCAGCAAACCTACCACTACCCTTTAGGAGGCATGTTCCCACCCCCAGGGTGCTGAGCCCCACCCTCTTTCTCCAAAACTAGCCTTCGCCCTACCCTCATATATTGCGTTTGAGCTTGGCAGAAATTTGTGTGATTTATAAGGCACAGTTTTTTAATTTGGTAAGTAGGTCCCTTGCCTAAAGATCGTGCTTGGAATTATTTTTCGTGACAATCCGCCTCTAGGTGGCGCCACCTGGGGCCAAGTTAAAATTGCATTTCCAAACAATAACTTTTGAAAACCTTAAGGATTCTGTCCAAATTTGGTGTGTGGGTACCTTGCCTCAAGATCTGGCTAGATTTGTTTTTTCATGTCGATTCGTGCATAGGTGGCGCCACCTGAAGGCTAAGTTAAAAGTGTTTCCAAACATTAACTTTTGAAACCCTGGACCGATTCTTTCCAATTTTTGGTATGCGGGTACCTCGACTCAGTATCTCACTTGGCATTATTTTTCATGCCAATCCACATATAGGTGGTGCCACCTGGGGGCTAATTTATAATTATATTTCCGGACAATAACTTTTAAAACATTTAATGAATTCTTTTCAAGTTTGGTATATGAGTACCTTGCTTAAAGGTCTCACTTGGGATTGTTTGTCATGTCGATCTGTTTGTAGGTGGCATCACCTGTGGGCCAAGTTAACATTTTGTTAAAACTGAACAGATTCAGATTTCTACATGTGTTTCCAATGTCAAGGGATCTTGCCTCAAGATCTTGGTTGGGATTGTTTTTTATGCCTATCTGCCTATACGGGGCCCCACCTGTTACGTTCATACTATTCAGCTTGTATCACTGACGTCCCTACTCTCCTTGTTCCACCCGCTGATTCACATCGCATATTTCGCGCCTCTTGGCCTCTTGGCACAGGCCAACCACCAATGACCAATGAATATCACTCTTACGGAAGAGTCTTGGTCGACCGCTTTGTTTATCACGGCAACCAACATCCGGGCATCCGACATGTTTTCTCTCAGTGGGTGAGAGATCTTTCCGCCAGTCGCCATTAAATGTTTCCATGAAATGACGGCGCTAAGCTGTCAAGATTAGTCTCTCGGTAACAGTAATAAATTACCCAGCCCTATATGACATCTAATGAGGGATAACTGTGTGGAAAAAAGCGAGAAACTATTTGTTCACAATCAACTGTGAATTAAAGCAATATGAGTTGTCTCCCTTTTCAAATGTTCATATGTCGTTAGCGGCAAAACTAACAATAAACGGACGGCAAAACAGCTCTAATTACGTTAATTTCTGAGTTAAGAGTGAACAGATTTTTGAATAACTTCCTCGATTGTTTAGTAAGGTTCGTCAACTGATTGCAAACATTTGTTCACTGATACCTTCAAATAATAACAAATAAATCCCTGTAAATTTTTTTAATATCCCACTGACAAGACCACGCTTTATCATCATGAGTATATAAGAAGATCAAGCTGCCTAGAATGGTAACGTTAAAACACTGTTCAATTGTTTCAGATTTTGAATTGAATGTTGATCGTTAATAAAGACGAAGAAAAGTTCCTTTGAGAGATGCGGTAAGGGGGCGTGTCGCTGTCAAAATATTGGCATGGCTTCCACATTACGTGAGAGTCCTGATCTCACTATCATGAAGGCATGACGTAATTTCGATCACATGAGATAGTTAGCCAATCGTGATTAGTATGAGGAATCTGGTTATCTCCGAGCTATTACGGCACGGCGATTGGGTGACCAGATAAAGCGCCCCCTTACGGCCAAGAGGCACGAACTTGGCGATGTGAATCGGGGGGGGAACAAGGAGAGTAGGGACGTCAGTGATACAAGCTGTTTATCAGCGTACCCACCTGTGGGCAGAGGCAAAATTGCATTTCCGGACAGTAACTGTTGAAGATCTGAATGGATTCTTTCCAAATCTGGTATGTGGGTACCTTCCCTGAAGTTATCTTTTGGGGATATTTTTGTGCCGATTCGCCTGTAGATGGCACCACCTGGGGCCATGTTAAAATTGTTTTTCCTAAGTTTTAAGTTTTTACTCTCTTCACAAATAATGAATGTTTGCTTTACTTAACATGCAAAAGTTATGCCTCCTCGATCATATTCGATCAACTGTATCTAGTATTAATTGAAGTATGCATTTGTTAGTCAGATAAAAACTAGTTAGTGATCTTAACAGAAATTGAAGATGTACAGTTAATATTTAGGGTACCGTAAGAAAAATGAGTGATTTTGGTATCAGTTATTATCCTGATCATTTTATTGACTTTGATAGGTTTTTGTCCCGTAAATGGCTGAAGGTTGCAGAGACTGGTGTTGTGGGGGCTATGAGTGCTGTGGTTGCATTTATCCTCATATTCTCTGTCAATCAGTGTGTTCAACCAGACACTCCACATAACGACGGTCATGGGGGAGAAGGTACATCGGGAGGAGCTGGGGAGGATCATGGCGTTGGTAACCCCTCGCCTGTAAGTCTGAAGTCTTTAGAGGAGTGAGGGGGGCTATGGTACTGGTAATCTCTCACCCGTATGTCTGATGTCTTTGGGTGGAGAAGGGGAGAGCTTTTAAAGATCTAAAAACAAACATGAAAATAATTATCAACAAATCAGCTATTGACCAGTCATGTGACACATGAACTGTTGCCCTCACTTAAATAATTTCTGATTGCAGGCCAGAATATTTCAAGAATGGATGGAACCTGATCATCTCATAGGAACACATCACAACCTTGCCCATTACAAAGTAACATACAGTTCAGTCCATCAGTCAAAAACGATGTTTAGGTTCCATAAATTAGCTCACAAGGAACCTACACCCAAAAACCCAAATCATTGGCTCTGTGAAATATTCTAGTATTTGATTGTGTTCTGAACATGTATGCTCATAGAAGGGGATGCATACAAGCTGTTAGGATGAAAAATTAGATGAGTTGTTTATCTGATTGATCTACAGATTTACTGCGCAG
>JAVTVY010044812.1:0-20084 GCA_036873755.1 Hanleya hanleyi
ATCATTGACTCAACATTATGACATTTACATTGTATGCCCATTTAAGGAATTCGGCCCTGATCTGAATGAATTGTCCCTGCCTCAGCAAGCCTACCATATGGAATGCAATGGATTCGTTTGTTCAATTCTTTCCTGATTAAACTGTAAATATTTCAATATAACTGCAATTCATATTTGGTGGTAACATTTGTGTATTCCTAATTCAAACTTATCATTTATAGAACTCAGACTTATCTAATTTGACATTATTGGGAATGGCATGACATCATAAAAATGATCTGTTTAGTGATGACACTGCATTGCATGATTAGAGGTTTCATATTTAATTTTCCCCGGATGCTCGAAGGGTCAGATGGAGACGAAAGTATTGGAGTCCGTGCGTGCATGCCGCCGTCCGTCCTTTCGTCGGGGCGTACGTGCGCCCGTTCAACTTCGTTTCCGGACAATAACTTCTGAATAACTGAACGGGCTCTTTCCAAATTTGGTACGTGAGTACCTTGCCTCAAGATCTCGCTATAGGTTAAACACTTTCTGAAAAACAAACACATTGAATGGGTCCAATCTCAGTGAATATGACATTTGTTAAGGTGGCTCATGCATAGTTTAAAAACTCTTTTCGTGCCCATCATATTTGTCGATGAGAGTTTTTGACTTTTTTTTACCTTTCAACTTGACCCCAGAGTGAATAGTTTTCCCAAAGTGACGAAATTTGAGTCACAATTATGGAGAAAAAAATCTCTGACATTTTATAAAAATGATCGCCCCAAGGGATAACCAATACACTTGAAACTTGGGCCAGATATGCGAAGACTATGATTGGACAAAGTTACGTAATCAGCAAGAGAGGTCCAAATTTGGACAGCCAATGTTCGAAAGAGGAGTTGGTTTCAAGCTCCGGCCTTCAAAGTGAGACAGTAGGTGATCCATTCAACCTCTGACAGACGAGGTTAACCCATCGGGAAGTGGTGTCAACCTCTGACAGTCGAGGTAAACCCATCGGGAAGTGGTGTCAACCTCTGACAGTCGAGGTAAACCCATCGGGAAGTGGTGTCAACCTCTGACAGTCGAGGTAAACCCATCGGGAAGTGGTGTCAACTTCAACCTCTGACAGTCGAGGTAAACCCATCGGGAAGTGGTGTCAACTTCAACCTCTGACAGTCGAGGTAAACCCATCGGGAAGTGGTGTCAACTTCAACCTCTGACAGTCGAGGTAAACCCATCGGGAAGTGGTGTCAACCTCTGACAGTCGAGGTAAACCCATCGGGAAGTGGTGTCAACCTCTGACAGTCGAGGTAAACCCATCGGGAAGTGGTGTCAACCTCTGACAGTCGAGGTAAACCCATCGGGAAGTGGTGTCAACCTCTGACAGTCGAGGTAAACCCATCGGGAAGTGGTGTCAACTTCAACCTCTGACAGTCGAGGTAAACCCATCGGGAAGTGGTGTCAACTTCAACCTCTGACAGTCGAGGTAAACCCATCGGGAAGTGGTGTCAACTTCAACCTCTGACAGTCGAGGTAAACCCATCGGGAAGTGGTGTCAACTTCAACCTCTGACAGTCAATGTGAGCCTAACTGGTAGGAGATGTGGACTTAGGATGTGTCACTTTCGAGAGGGGCGTCCTGCTTCAGCTTTTGACAGCCGATGTATCCCCGATTCGGAGGATGAATTGGCTTCAACCTCTGACACTCAGAAGAGCCCAATACGAAAGAGGTGTTCCGTGCATTCTCTAACATATGGCCAAGATGAATACAAAGTAGTCTCGATAAAATACTTGTTTAAGAATTAGAATTGGAAAGAAAGGAATTTGAAACAAACAAATTATATGTATCCATTCATTCTTTAATTAAGAGTTTCTTACTGTTATACATTGTCTTCACAGCTTATATATTGGTGCATATTAATGGATTTATGGCTGATTCCTTGGTGTATATAAATCGTGCAATAGTATGTGCAAGGATCTCGAAACGACGCCTAAAAAGCTGTATAATGTGAATCGCAATATGACTCTCAGCCTCAACCACACACTTTTATTTTATGAACTGTCCATCGGCGTTCTCAACTGGTGAACTCATTTGACGCACTCGTTTTTGCTGTTGTTCAAGGTGGGAATCAGTTACGACGTCGCGTCTATTCTGTTCATCGATGAATCACCGATCCTCGGAATTAAAATGAAAATCATTGTAAAAGTAAAAATTGTAATCACTGAAAAGAAATCGATAAGATGCCACACAAAAACAGGTTGCGTCAGTTATATCCATTCATCGGTAACGATGATGTCCATTCCAACAGCTACTGCGGAGGCGAGTGGTCCTTAAACTGCGATACAGATTGACGTCCGGTAGAGAGGAAGGAACCGACAGTTTGTAGGCGGTCAAATCTCGTGAGCTTTGGGCATTGCCTGGCATAAAATGAATTGTATGTGTTTACACGATGGCTCCACACATTTAGTACTTTATGAAAGGTCATCATGGTCACCAACGTATCGACGGTCTTAATTTTCATGAACGTCATTAATTTTCATCGACTTTGGTGAAACGTGTTTTACGACTTTATTTAGATTCGTTAATTTTTAGCAACGTCGGTAAAAAATAAGCGACGTCTATAAGTATTTTGTGCCGACGTCGTTAACAGTTATGGTCATGAATAGCTCGTGACTCTGATAGTCTTTCATAGACTAGTGAATGGAATGCCCATGAAGATTTTTAATTAAGCAAAGACCTAGCCTGATGCCCCAAGCTCTATATTTTGCTATAAGTGTCAGGTTCAGCCCAGCATTTTCACACTGGATCCCTGGCATTCTGCCTCCACATCGTTCTTGTTTTCAGTTAGAGATTGAGCCCCAAAGGTTCTCAGCTTTGGTGAACTGTTTCCATCGTGTCTATCCTGACCACAGACATCTATAGCTGCGTATGGATTCTCAAACCGAACCGATGTCTCTTGAGCAGACGATCCACAGACCTCCGGTGCAAATTTCTCACTGCGCATGTCCGTGTTGTCAGGCTGGTACAAACAAACTGCTTCACTATCTTCATAAATCACTTCGTTAACATTTCCGTTTTCGTTCTGTTCCGCTTCCTCTGGTCGGCCATAATTTGGATTGTCGAAACCCACAGCCCATAGGTCGTCTTTAGTCTTCGCCCTTTAAAATAAAATAAATATATCTAGGACATGAGATGAGAAGATAATCTAAACCAACATAAGTCAAGCAGGGCGGTGGTAGAGTTGGGGAGATACTACATACAACGGATGCGATGGTACTTACAGTTATTACTACAACATAAACTAGGATGAAAGTAACTCCGAAAATGGAAGTCATTGTGATAAATATTCTATATTGAAATTGATCTGTGGGAAATTGATCTGTGGGAATAATGGATTACTACAACATGGTAAACACATATAGCCTGTCAAAACAAAACTGCCGTATGATTTTAGATGCGCATATCGGGCATCCAAAGGCAAGGATTCCATGGCATACTCATATTGTCAACGCTCCTTGTTATGCTAGGTGGAACTCTTTGGTAGCTCGCTACTGATTGGTGGTGCAGTATAGGGACAGTCTGTGATTTGTGGGTGGGATGAAAAATCTTCTGTGAACCAGCTGGAACGAAAAAAACTGTCTGGCCATGATAAATGTGGTGTCTAGTTTTCGTGTTCCTATATCCCATGATGCACTCAACTATCCCCTAATACGCAATAAACAGAAACCCATTGTCTTGTATCATGTTATTAGTACCCGTCTATATGGGTCTACGATCAGTGCGACCCGATTATCGAGTAGCCAGAATTATCAGTCTCACCCCGCAAATTAAGAAATAATGTTTTCATAAGCGTGCTAAATCATTAATTTACGCACGGTTAGTGTGGGAAAGTTTATATTTTAGGGCAAGGGCGAAACGCTTATGAAAACATTATTTCTATTCTATTGCACTACTCAAATTGATTATCAACAAAGATTACAATGAAAGATTGAAAAATATGGTAAACGTTCACAACCTTTCTTCCCTTTGTTGAATTGTGCCGTCCGCCTCAATTGGCAGGGTGTCAATATCATTGGACGAGTTTATGTGGTCGCTCAGAAGGGGGAGCAGGAAAACGTAAATGCAAAAAGCCTATTTGTGTAGCATTATTAATCAATCACGATGGAACCAACAGTTATACTTGAGACAGAAATTTACGTCTTTAATAAATATTAATTTGCAGTTTTTTCTCAAACAATGAAAAATGTTGGCAGTATTTATTTAACTAGGAAGGAAATTTATGTTCACGGTGCTATTGGAAGCATTGGCATTTTGGGAAAAAAACCCGCCAAGAACAGATGTGAAATTACAAACATTTGATGTCGTTTGTAATTTTTGTGGCCTGTAACCGACATCACATCAATGATAGACATACCCGCCTGAAGCAGAACCGTGGCAGTTGTTGATCTCAAGCAATGATTGGTGTAACGGGTAATCGTTAGATGTATTTATTTATAAGACTTGATTATAATATAGAACGAATGTGATACATTTAAATTACAACACATATAAGGGAAGTGGGAAGAGGTGCCGACATACTGACTGCGTCACATGACTTCACAGAAAAGTCTTCTAGTTAACCTATTTTAAAGCACATACCAAGAATCTAACGATTCGTGATATGTGTTGTATCTCAGGTACGCTTTTATTGTACCTGTTCATGTGGCAACTTGGATGATATGACCACACGGCCCCTAGCACCGGCATAAGCGGTATTAGATACAAATCTCGAGAGCTATGATGGAAATGCTCTGACAACTCGTATTTCCTATTTCGTTTGCTTGCCAGATCTCTTAATTTCTCATCGTCAGCGGAGAAAAATCTACCTTTGTTGAACAGTTCAGCTGGTCACACTCGTGTTGTGTCTCATTTAAAACAGCAAGAAGATATTCATCATCTGCGTCTCTCATGAACTTTTCGATCTCCGCTTCTCTAGATAATTCATATCTGAAAGCACTTCTCGTTTCTCCTGTTGATTTGTTTCTTGTGTACACTCGTACGTCCCAATTGGTTTGTAAATATCTGCGATTATACATATTCTGCCTTTAAAATAAAATAAAGTTCCTACTTACAGGGTATCCATTCTATTTGTTTATTCGATTGTACATGCAGGCAGACGAGATTTTGTCCTGCCATTTATCACCCGCCCTGTGATATGGATTCTCTCGAGCGAACACCTGTGCGTGTCAAGATCACGGGTGCAGATTTCATACGTCACAAAGTACTTAACCGTGCTAAATCGTGCAATAATTGCTATTATCAGTTATCAGTGTGTAATAGGTGTAAGTGTTATAGAATTCAAAACAAAGCAAATGGCGGTCTGATCATCTTGGAATTCTCCTATGACGAACGGTGAGTCCATCTATACGCAAAAAGAGACAACTCTGAAGGGTGCATATAAAAGTACGGAATACGACTAGTCATAGTCCGAAGCACTAGTCATTGTTTCTGGGGCGAATAATAGGATGTGTCGATTATATCGATGAGGCTTACGCTCGAATTTAGCGGAGGAAGTCATTGTGTGCATGCGTTCTCGGAAGGAAAGCGTGTTGTGGTAATTTTTGGCGAGATGTCGGCCATAATTGGGCAAAAGTGTCGGTGTCATATTGATCGGTTGTTGTGTAGAGTAAACTAGAGTGATGACGTCCAACTGCGTAGTTGTCGGACCCTGTCACCGGCTCGGGTGTGGATCTAAATATGATCTTTGACCGGTGTCATGGGAAGGCAGTAATTCACAGTATACCCATTCAGGACGCGATGAGGAATAGTGAGCAGGTGGAGGATGAGAAGGAGGGGAAGTCGTGCGCAACTTCCGTCCCCCAGCAACACCTTAACTCTGAGGGGTAAGATGCATCATCGCTCTTGTTCGTGTTCACTAATCGCCCGTTCGCTATGGTCCATCCCTATTCGTTTACGGCCAGTTCATGATACTGTAACGGCAGCATGTCTTGAAACAGCTGTTTTTGCATTTTGATCGCATTGTTCAGAGCCACTGTGGGCGATAACCTAATATCCTATTCCAAATGGCGCTTGGTTTTCATGATGGCTTTGTGCGTGCGATCACCCGTCATTTCAATCGGCAGCAGACTATACTGTTTATCGATCGCCATGGCTGTTCTCCTAATGTGGGTGCTCATGTGAATGTACGCTTGTTGTCCGGCGTCTCTGATCATTGCAGCATAGATATTGATAGCCACTGTAACAATACGATCCCAATTTAAGCGTTTTTCTTCTATTCCGCTCAGGCCTCCCTCGTACCAGCAAACATTCTCTCCGTATTAGTGGATAAACTCTCAGTCTGGGCAATCTCTCTATCGGTCTCTGCCTCATCTGGGGCCTCGGTTTCTTCGAATCCATATATATTCTTCTGGTGGCGCATCCTATAGTATTGTCTGGTAAACGTTTGTCCGCACCCAAGACAACGATAAGCCATGCTGGCGAACTGGTCGTTGACAGTGCTCGTATTTTATGAGTTGCTTTTATTCCATAACACAGCATTAAAACGCAACATTAAAAGGGTGGTGGAAAACGATTACCCTATCCTGGACTGCCAAAAGACGCTTAGGAATGGACCAGAGCGCACGGACGGTTGACGAACACGGACAAGAGCGATTATGGCTGAAGACTGAAGCATATACAGAGCAGTTTCTCAAATGGCGGATTCTCGCTTCACAAGAGCGAACACGGTCGATGTTACATGGACAAGATCATGAAAAGGTGAATTAAAACACCCAGGGCGGTTCAGCAAGCTTGGATATGGATGGGATAAATAAACTATAGGAAAATTTGTGAAATTGTTGATGTTACTGCAGCATTTGGATGTCTCCGGTGGAAGGTCAAATTTCGATCGCTGCCCTGGCTGGTCACAATGTTAGGCTACACAAACCCACATGGAAAATCACCCCAGTTTTAATCCACACAACAAAAGCTTCAATATGACATCGATCACGACACATTTGTGCTAGGTATGAATGTCATAATCTCCCAAAACAGGCTTCCCTGTTGTGTGCACATGCGCACGATGACGTCATCGGCCCTAACACAACGGCCCTAACATCACACTAGCCGTGTGCCTGATAAATACTATTTGTTCCACAAAAAACGCCAGTGTCTCAGGCTATGGTTAGCCGTTTTCTAGATTTTTTTCCAAGACCGAATTTCACATGCACCCATCAAAGTTCTTTTCATCTTTATATAGATAGAGCCACCGCTCGTCATAGTGGAATTCTCATGTGATCAGACTGCCATTTTTGTTTGTTTTTTGAATTTACGGAGCGAAATTGATAACTCCTACCGCGAAAATCTCGATAATCAGGTCGCACTGGTGATAGAACCGTACAGGCCGATGCTTATAAATTAGCTTGGTAAATGACATTGGGTTTCTGTTTAATACGTAAATTAAAGGGTGATTCAGTTCATCGTGGTATAGTAACATGAAACCAGGCCCCACATTATCCGTTCCATCTCGTTCCAGGCATATTTTTCAACCCACCCATCAATCAAAGACTCGTCCCTACTGCACCACCAATCAGTAGCGGACTATTGGAAACCCAGCTCCTACCAAGCTTAATATGGGATGTTGACTGTATGTATACTCCTGCCTGGGGTGCCCGATATATGGGTGTATACCCGATAAGGTTAACACTAACTGTCACAGTGACGCCTGTTGTGTGTGGTATCTGCTAAACTCGACCTCCGCCCTACACATAATGATGACGTGTCGTACCTCTAGATTGATGACGTCATCGCAGACAAGATCAGACCTGTCGAAACATGTTCAAACGTTTTTTCCCGAAGTCTCGAGACCTGAAATTACTTGGCCGAGAGCACTGGATACGGTCTCGGATAATGTAGGACATCAGTACCTCGTGTCTCACTGCTAGGAATCCATATTGGCATCCATGTATCACACCGAATCTCCGAACAGCGCATGTCAGCTGTATGATTCCCGTTACCATGAAGCTCGAGAAGAAAAACCACGAGAAATTCCATAACACCTCAAATTAGAGATATTCCGGGGTTAGAATCAAGGGAGTATCCAGTTCATTTTTCATATATATCTATCTCCTGAAAGGGAAGAAATAGAACGAGGATTATGTGAGCGGAAACACATCCTATAGCATGTGATGTGCCTCACATGCGGCGGATCAAGGTTTACAGCTGAGAGCTGTAAAATCCTTACACCATTAATACGCGAGGTACTATGACTTCGACGGAATAGGTCGAGTAGTCGCGAATGGGCCGAAAATTGCGCAACCCGAACAGCTGAAAGGCCCCCCGCACATGCGTAACCGACGTGCGCAATCCAACAGTTCGGCACATACATTCTTTATTTCATCAGCGATATAGACTCGAGAGTTTCGAGATTAATAGTTAATAGAAATTGCTGTGCAATAGGAATGGGCGCCGCGCTAAATACAATACTGTTGGTTCTCTGCGTTAGTATATGACCCCTATTTTTAACCCCTGGAGATTCATTGTCTTTCTGGATGAGGCCTATCTGATAACTAAGATTAAGAGAATTTCAAGTAACTTGATCATTCATGGGATGATAGTTCCCTCAAGAGATCGAAAATACATCCCAACCGAACCGGAGGCGAGGTAGGGTGATTAAAGTATGATTAAAATACTGATTAAAGTAATGAGTTAAAGGTCAACCCAAACGGTCTGAGGTCAAAAATATAAAAAAAATAGTCCTTTCGATTCTGAAAATAATGATATTTTTGTCATAATTTTGTGCCGTCTGGTTGGCGAGATATTGCCGTTTGAAAGGCGAAAATCGCTCTCCTGTCAATTCCAGCTGTGACGTCACGGAGGGACAGCCGTCTTGTATTCTCTATGTTAAAGCCGTATACCACAGCCATAAGTAGCTGCTGATTTCTGGAGATTTTCGGAGTATCGGGGCATCATTTGTTAAATATGCCACGACGTTGTGTAGTGGGAAGTTGCAGTTTTACTACAGATGACGGTATTAGTATTCATTTGTGGCATAAAGACGAGAAAATCGCTGCAAATTGGACGAAATTTGTACGCAACACGAGGGTGTGGAAAGAGGGCCAGAGCCAGTACTTGTATAATTTGCTCGGCACATTTTGACAGAAAGACATCATTCGAGGACCTCTACAGCGTAGCAGTTGAATTCGGGTACAAACCAAAACTAAAGAGAACAGCTATTCCAACTATCAAACCTAAGAACAATCCGAATGTGACGGCAAATAAATCGGACAAGGAGAATCTACCACGGACATCGGCTGAACGAACCTTGCCTGCAAGCGAGGCCTCGGGCAGGGAGACGCTGTACATGCCCTGCTCGCTTTCGCGTCCCCAATGAACGCCCAGAATGCTATCCATGATGTGCCATTTGTTGCTTGAGCACCTACATGTTAGACTGGATGAGTCTCTATTTTATATGTACTATTTAATAATAATAAAATGGTCTTTCATGAATATATATACGTTTGATAAGTAAATAAAAAAATTAAAAGAATAAAAAAAAAAAATAATAAATAAATAAATAAATAAATAAATAAAAAATAAAAATAAATAAAAAATAAAAAAATTATTTCAAGTATTTGTTAATAGGCAGAGTTACTTCCTTTGTTTCCCCTTTAAAATACATTATGAAACAGGGGCTGGGCCCAGTCTACCTACAAGTGTGAGAGTGCATGTAGATCAGACAACGACAAAGTCGTAGTGATCGGGCAAACCGGTCATATTTTATTGGGTTTTTTTCCTGAACACCTATTGGTTCTGAACACCAATTGGAGTGAATGGCTGTAGATACAGAAGTGATAATAATACTTCCATTATCCTTTGTCATTTGAGATTGTGGGAATATCATTCGATTTCAATTTAATTGACGTAATTTGTCGAAAATTGAGCAAACGTGAATGCCGATCCATCACGTCGTTTCGACACCCACTCACCACGGCTTACTTTTTGCCATGAATGTTCAAAGTTTTTTGTCAAACTATATAATTCTGAAATTGGTATTTCATGGGGATTATGAGAAAACAAACAGAATTCAAATCGGACGTATATCGGTAGAGTTATCAACAGTTTACTATCCATTCTGTCGAATCCCGGAGTTTATCCCTTCAAAAAGGCCGTCTCGGCCAGTAACAACAACAACAACACAAACGTGCTCGTTCTTTACTTCACAGAATCTTTCTACATTCAATACAGTTTGAAATATATGGACATTTGGTCTTATAGATGACGATAATAAAGTTTCCAGTCAAGTTGCATACCAATCTGTATTCAACAAACGACCTCTCCGAATCCTGTCGTCGTCGAGTTCCACGTTGTCAGAATGGTTGTCACTGTCAGACTCGGAGCCATACGGCTCAAATTGATAGGGCTGAATTCCGTCGTCGGTCTTCAAACAACTGTTATTTTGCCCGTCATCATCCTCCTCTATGTCTACTTCATCTTTTTGGCGAAAAATATTTCCATCTAAGGAGCTGATATCGCTCGAATCGACATCTGAATCGGAGCTCTGACTGCACTAGCTTTCCATGTTATCCCCTATTTTTTCTCAGGCAATTGCCCTGCGTGACGTCAACAACCCAGCTGTGAGAGTGTGAAAAAGCCCACTTTGCTCCCATATTACGTGTGTTTCTGATCAGATTAGAATTTTTTCAATATTTTTTTCATACAAAGTGAAGTATGAACTATGATTTTTAAGGATTTTTAGACAAAAAAAAATCCGTTGGGGTTGACCTTTAAGTTATATGGGAATAAGAATCCCATATTAATTCGGGAATCAAGGAATGAAAATTACCACTCTCGAGAAGAGATATATTTTCCGTCCCTCGAGTGGGAATTTTTATTCCTTGATTCCCGAATTAATATGGGATTCTCATTCCCATATAACTTAACTCATTACTTTAATCAGTATTTTGGTGAATATGTAAACGGCACTGAAAGAAACGCTGCTGAAGCGCATCGTGCCTGCAGTTCGTGTCGAGCGTCATGATTGGTCAGCCTACGTCGCACGCACTTATCCCACATACGTGTGCTATTAATTATGCCAGCACCTTATCTTGCGTACTTTTTACAGAGTATCATATGGAAAAACCATCACAGGAATCCTTGAAATGCAGTCAGATCATCCGCCTTTGGTGTCATGTGACTCCTGGTAATACACGCCGTCTTATTTCTCCAACGACGTCTGCTAATCAATCGAGGAAGAAAAGGGATTTCGGCTAGAGGATCCTCGAAAATGGAGTACATCAAATGTAGAAAGAAACCATTAATCTGGAAACAATGTTTTCAAATCATTAGATACTAACCTTCGTTTATAGTATAGAAGAGAAGCCAACACAATGCCACATAGAATGAACACGCCCAGAGTGATCCCGACAATCAAGCCTGTCGATACGAATACAGATGAAGACATACAATCATGATATATATGTGTGTGTAAATGCCAAGAGACAGACTCCGGCTGTGATTAAGGTATCGACGGTTACTCTTATGTTCTTGGCTGTGTTTTAGGTCATATTTGAGTTTAGTGTGAGAGATTGAAGGTTTGGATGTACGTTGTTCTCCATGTGCGAGAACTGAACAAGACAGGCGTCAACTCCGATATTAAGTATGCAGCCGTCTTCCAAATTGAATTTCAATAATCTTTTAATTTCAACGATCAGCACTAATTCCAAACGGACATAAAATAAAAAAAAGAAGATTACACAAGTATGATGCTTACAAGAGAGCAGCGGTCATCATTTTTCAATATTGGCAGCAAGATATCAGGATGTGTAAAGGGGTTTTCCAGCTAATGGCTAAGGGAAGCAAATCTTGTAACTGCTGGAACATCAGTGCCCTCAATCTCATTGAAATACAACAGCAGGATATGACTATTCATCAATGGAAGTATTGTAATTCAATGAGACAGAAGACACTGGTGTTCCTGAAATTAAAAGATTTGCTCCCCTTGGTCATCAGCTGGATAACCTCATTCGTACAATCCTTATCATTGACAAGTAGTGTTTAACATGTTTAATCCAAATGAATTTCCAAATCCTCCGGGTATAATGTAACTCAGTCACGCTCGGTCACACTTTGATTGTAACAGTTCATTTGAACACTGGAGATGTGAAATACATGGTATTAAATCCAGGTTAGTCAGAGTTAGTCACAAGTTATGGTTTTGCTCCCTACGATCGTATTTGCCGTCAGTGTGCGAAATAATAATGGGTGAGTAAGTGAGTGAGTGAGTGAGTGAGTAAGTGAATAGGGTTTTACGTCGCTTCCAACATTTCTTCAGCTATATCACGACGGGGAATGAAAGGGAGGGGGAGGAGCGGGGGTACCTACTTGTAACCCAGCAGATCTAATGCTGCCATTTTATAGTGCTGCCCCACTGAAATATTATGCCGTAGGCAGACATGACACCCCACTCAGCCACATTATACTGACACCGTGGAACTTATAATGGAGGCGTTGGTGGAATATCATTGTCTAACAATTTTCTACAAGAATATTTGAGTTGATTGAAATCAATTATTTTTCACATCCAGGATCCAGGGAATGCTACTAGGCGAGATATGTTGACACCACATGCAGGACCATCTAGACTACTGCTATCCGGAAATCGGTGGTTAATTGTGTCAGAATTATAATCGTCTCTGTTGCCGTACAGTGACAGTGAACCATTTCGTTCAATATAAGGTATACATATAGGCATACAAATATGATGTTCCGTCTCGCAATGTGACTCCACCCTGATATTAAACAACACGTCAATTTGTTTCACTTGAAAAAAGGTCAACTTCGATGTTGTCAAGGTTTGCAGCTTTATTTGAATGCGAACATAAGTTGTCTAACCGTTGTCTAATGAAGAATGCCATATTTGGGCCCACGTACTCTTCCGATCATTATATAATATCAATCTGAACACGGGCACCATCTCGACTAAAGATACGAATCATGGTACACTCTTAATAACTAGCATTTCAAGTGAAATCCGGAATTTTGCCTGTCTTTTCTTCTAATTATTCCCTTTAGCGATTATACACAATTACAATAACACAAAAGCCAATAATACCAACCAGTATAGGAAATATGGGTCGCACTGGACATCTTGTCATCTCTGCTAGCTGCGACAACTGGCGGCAAATCATTGTACGTAAAATCTGAAAGAAGGAACAATTTAATTGACTGATTTGTATTTTTTAAGAAAATTTATTGTTTTTCAGTGAAATCAGGAAATCAGCCAAAGGTAATGGTACAATGCACTTGCATCGGACGTGTTAAGCCAGGAAGGTGATGTCCTGGATGTTGTAGATCACATTGACTGGTTTCCTCCCCACTGAGGTGGATGAGGTCTACCATTTCGTTTTCGAACCCAGTCAGAATTTTGGTTGTTGTCGTTTCACAGCTGTGAATGCTTCGATTACAGTAGTGGGGCAACTGATATACTGGACTGTATATCACCAAGATATTAACAGCGTCCATCTATGAACAATATTGCCAATTTTAGCTAAAGAAAACAATCATACAACACTTCATACATACCATCAGCATTATCATCGAAACTTTTCTCCGTAGAGGACAAATCTTCCTCCACTGTAACATCTGGACGGGCAGAAGATACTTTCACTTCATCTGTAGTTTCATCATATGTGGAGTTTTTCAAACTTGATTGAGTGAAATCGGAATTCTTAGTTCCATTAAAGCTCGTGTCTCTCTCCGGATATGTTTCGGTGGTTGTTGAAAATGATGTTGAAGTTAGTTTATCCTTGTATTTTGTTGCTGTTGCCGAGGAGGATGTGTTAAACATTAAATCCTTGTCCGATGTAGTCCAGTATGGAACTGAATATACTGGTGAAGATGTTGTCTCTACTTCCGGTGTTACAGTTAGGCTGGTACGGAGAAGATGGGACTTTGTACTGGGGTAGGTCACAGGAATTAATGTTGAATTGAGGTTGACGTATGTCCGTGTTTGAATGACTTGTGATGTTGGCTTTGTTGTCGATGATAACGGATTCTTCGTAGTTGTTGTTATCATTTCTGAAACATATTAAGATATTCACCAGGAGACTGTATTGTTGCCATAATATGTTTGAGATACTCCGTGTGCATTGGCGAAGACGTATTACGAGTATATTTGACTAATTATTATCTACCGTATGTATGAAATACTGATATATTGATGTACAAGTCAGTACTTTTCAAACTTATAATTTTACTATTACTTACTCTTACACTTTATAAGGCAATTTATTTCAGGATGGCTTCCAGGTTGTGCTTTGACAAGTTTTGAATCTTTATACCATAAAGAACAGATGCAATAACCTTTTTATTATACAATACAACCCGGATCAGTAAGATTACATTTTTAACTGAACTATTTCTGTTCTCAACCTGACACACATTGGGCAAGTCGTTAGAAATGTCGTAGAGAGGTGTGCCCCGCCTAGCAACACCCAGAACGATATAGAGCTAAAACATCCCCCATTAAAATCCTCCCTCCATTCCAACCCGAATTCAGTGTACGTCTCGTTCGTTCAAAGTCCCATCCCAATCTGGCAATCTCAGAGCATGCAACGGAGATTCCCGAAGTTCAAGCTTCGGGCCAAAACCGGTTTGAGTGGGTTCGGAGGAATTAGCCCGGATGATGCAATCTCCTCCCATATCAGGGATCAACAGCTCCGAGCATAAAGCTACCTCTGCAACACCCCTCCCCGTTTTCTTTTTGGCGAAGATCTTACTTCGCCTTGCTAGAACCCTTCCCTATCCCAGGCAACCGCCGTTCCAGCGCTGCCAACAATAACTAAAATACGAGACAAAGACGTGAATTCTCCATGTTATATCACATTCGTCAAAATCCGTAACATGCAGTGTACAAAAGTACACTGCTCCCTAAAAGCACCCAACTTCAATAAAATGGTAGCCATCCCACTAGTCCTGTCTCATTACCAGACTGTCTATAATTACACCCAAACCCACTAAAAATCTCACTCAAATGGTCAGTCTCATGAGACTGATCACTTTGTTTCTCAAAAATATAATCCTTAGGCCAGCCTGCCAGCTTTCCGGCCCAATAAATACAATCCGCCGCATGGGACTGGTCACTTTAATTCTTAAAAATATCATCCGTATGCCAGCCTACCAGCTACATGGCCGCAATAAATACGAGAACATCATCCAACCCACGACTGGTATCCAGACTATAAATTGGCAGACCAGCTACATGGCCGCAATAAGCACCAGTCCGTCATACAATCCACTACTGGAACAAGCCACTGGCTGTCCCGACTATAAATTGGGCTTCCCATTCTCTCTCCCCTAATAATTTTAAGTCTCGTAGTCACCAGCGGCCAACACTTTCTAGTAGAGAGGGAACCCACGGGGACGAATGTACGAGGAGCCAGCAATCTGCGTGCACTCAGACATGATGACCCAGCGCACACCCGCCCCAGCAAACGGCTACCTCACCAGAGAGAATATCTGTAGAGGAAGAAAATAAGGTATCAAGCCCACACAAAAAGATCATTAAACTCATAATTAGAAGAGGGTTGAGACTATAATCGAATAATGACGCATGTATTCACTCCGAGTGGTAGCTATCCTGCCCCACCGGATTCACAAATAAATCATAACGCGAACTACAAGATATCGGATAGACAACTCTCATCAGGGCTTCATGGCGAAGACATGGGATGAAGAGGAACGTCTTCCTCAACCCCAGGTCTCCGACATGGCTATCCGCACTACAGATTCTCATACTATATCTTCTCCAAGTCACTCCATATATTAACTTCACCACATGAACGTGTCACATAGCTTAACACGCCCAGAAAAAACCCACAGAGAACACACAGTTATAAAATCTCAAATGGAGTCGCACAGAAACGTAGATCCACCATACAGAATCTTCACACACAGAAATTCTTCAATCACACAGCAACCATCGAACCCAAGCGTCCAGCACCCGGTTCCCTCACAGATCACATACACACCTAGTTCATCACAACACATCATATTCTCCCATAACACATTACACGTATAACGCCGCAGCACACATCACAATTTCCGAATATCCAAGTCCCGAACACGCACCAAAATTCTCCAACACACACCAAAAATTCTAGAACAATAGTTCCGAAATAAATATTACATTACACAACACAACACATTACCAACGATTTGGGTCTAGAATTTTATATATTTTTTCCCCTCAATTCCACAATGCCTCAAACAAACATCCTGTACAACAAAATCAAATCAACCCCCAAAGAGGATAATTTCACATAAAAAATCAAAACCTAATACAATACATCCATCACTGTATACACGTCATGGCACATATCCATATATCCCCACAAAGCTGACACTAAACATCTCTTCAGACGCATACACAAAATGCGTCACCAATGGCCCATCAACTAGCTTCACCATTTATCAGTTACTGGCAGAGCGAAATGAAGCCCACATTAAACAAGTCACCCATTCCATAAAAATTCAAACTGCAAAAACCTTGGTGTCCCCAATAACCAAGGCTTTATCCCTAAAATCTACAACACATCCATAGGCTGACAGGAAATCGAAGCCTAGCAACAGGTCGTCAACCAAGGGTGCCACCACTATATTTCCAGTACAGTGAAAATCGGAGATGGACAATGGGACCTGCCGAACTAGCATTCCCATACTGGTCATTCCTCGAAATGCACCAGTTAACCGAATAGGCGAACACGACAACCCCTGGAGACCCAACCTAGCAAATAAATGTTCACTCATGACGGCGACTTGGGCGGCGGCCGTGTCTACTACAGCAGTTACCGGCACAGACCCAACCTTAACTGGAATGGACATCGCCCACCCCTGGGAACGAGACAGAGTAACATCTCTGACTGCTGCAGTACGTTCAGGAACACCTGCCTCGTCCCCCGTGGACGACCCCACACCGTCATTTGGAGTTGCTAATTCAGCCCACCAATCTAAACCATGTCTAGCAGGACAAAAACGGCTTATGTGACCGGGTTTACGGCACGAGTAACAGAGTCGTGGTGGACGGAAGGGTCGCGATGACCGACGGCGAGGGGACCTCTTATTTATCCTTTCCCCTTCTGCCTTACAAGCATCAGGAAAAGCCTCCCCACTGAATCAACATTAACAGTCCTACATGTAACGGTCTGAAAATCCAACTCTCTCAGATTATATCGTGAGGAGTTCACATAACTCAAGGCTTCCGAGATTGTTGTGGGGCTCTTTTCCATTTCAAATCTCACAGCCTGTATTTCCCTACACCCCCTGAGAAAATGTCCCACCGCTACCGACTCGATAATCTTTTCCGGTGCATTCGGATACCCGTCCCTTGCCAACCTAGCGCATCTAAAAGCAAACTCCTCTAAAGTGTCCTCCGGACCCTGCTCTTCCGCCTGCAAACGCTGCCTAACTACACGCGGAGGTCCCCTACTATTATAATGGCATTCCATTGCTTTGAGGAGCATATCAAACGAGGTTTTAACTGCCTCCGATTGATAGCTGTAAAACACCATGGCATCGCCATGAATACAATCAGTTAATTTCCTAAGACACTGGTCTTTGTTCCACTTTCTACTTTCAGCCTCCAACTCAAACTTAACCCTAAATGGAACCCAGTCCCCTCTGGTTCCTGAAAACACTAAAGTCTTGGGAAGCCGGGGACTCTGGCTACGGTAGCGTTCTCGGGATATATGTCGTTCGGTTGATCTCGATCTGGGCGAGCATCCGCCACATTTACTAGGAGAGGCCTCAACCTCCCCCTCGGTATCAGTAGCGGACACATCGGCCAGATTCCCATTATCTATATCCCCTTGGAGATATTGTCCCCCTACCATAGTCTAAAAACAATCCATTCCTATTTACTGGGCATTGGAAGTTCGGAGCTGAAGTGTGGCCACTGGGCGGTAACTGATGGAATACATTATTTACATCCCTAGTGTCGTCTGGAAACGCCAGACCAGCGTCCAGTCCTGTTGTTCCATTTAGATCTGGTGGACATGGGGGGTCGGGAAGTGCAGCTGATGCATTCATTTGATCATGGAGTTCATTCTGTTGAACAGGGGCTGCATTCAATTGATTTGGAATCTCTCAACCAATTGTTCAGGTCTATTATTCACAACAACATGAGTTGGGTCCGCCTGACCAGCGTCCCCCGTTGTCTGTTCAGACGTCGCATGTGATGAAATCTCTGACCCTTCCCTGCTTGGAGTACTAAGCAATGCAACAACAGTCCTCATATCTAAACCCACTTGCTCCATCTTACCATCAACTTGCTCCACCTTACCATCAGCTTGCCCTATTTGTTGACCTAATTGTTGACCTTGTACCACTATTTTCTCATCCAACTGGCCTAACTGAAGCTCGTATGCCTTGACATCGTCATGCAACTGGCCCATTTCTACATCCAATGCATCTACTTGGGCCGTTATTTCAACTTTCCATGATCCAATGATTTCTACTAAACGACGGTCAACTAAAGCATTAATGTATTCCGGACTTCCCGACAAGTCTAAACCTAAAATCTGCCCCTCCAGCACTAGATCGGCTATATGCCCGGCACTAAACTGAGTCGCCTGCATAAAATGCTTAAAATTAACCAACCTGCCCTCTTCCTGCAAGGCTACCACACGTGCACTTCGACTACTCCCCACCCCTTTAAATTTTTGCAGTGCTTCCTCTGTAGCCACTGACACATCAATGGGCCTCAAATCTGCCATGTTTTAGTGGAATGATATACGGTATCTGAAAACAAGTCAAAAGAATAAGCAATACCAAATCAAAATCTAATCAAATAACTTCAAATATATCAAAGACTTTCAGCGAGTTTCCTCTCCAGAAGCTCACCGAAATAAATGAAAGACAGCTCACATTGGTATATCCACTACAAAACACAAATTTGACACCAAAAATAAATAGCAGTGTCAACTCCTCTGACTCCGTTTCCACTCCAGAAACTCATTGAAGCAAAAGAAAGACCGGGTACCTCGGTATGTCCCCTGAGAACACCAAATTGGACACGAAAAATGAAACGCAATGTCAACTACTCACATTCAGTGAATGAAAAAAAATATTTAAACATGTGCAGATTCGAGTTCAAACTGACGAAACACTGTTATGAAGCAAATATACACGCGTTACCGCAGTCAACGCGTTCTAGTTTGCCTAATCAGCCATATCCATTAGCGAAAAAGAAAAAGAACAAGGCCCATCTCTAGAACAAGTGCAACACGTGTTACCACACAGTTAACGCGTTGTTGCAACTTCTCTGTTAATCTTGCACTATTTCAATTTACGACTAATCATGAATAGGGCACTAAAGAAACCCAGGGTGGGTCCGGGGGAGAAAAAAAAATCAATTATCAAATTATCAATTGTGCCCGGAAAACAAAGTCAGGCCACCTGTGTTCAACATAAATAAACCTTTAATTAACACTGTTTCCCGTGCCTGGAGGAATACAACACAGAATACAAACTAGATTTTAGACTCGACCACATCGAGGAGTTACTAACTCAGAGTTCAAATACAAACAGGAAATAATCTGTCTCGAGATGGTAAACTGCATCAAAATTTTAACTCACTCGCTCAGCATCATGAACAATCTTCAGTCTATCATCCAGACCCCTCAAGGATGAACATAGGCACGTTCCCATTCAATTAAATTTCAAACAATAGCATAATTTCCTGAACTGATCCAAGAGAATGGAGAAAACAGACAGGATATACAAATCATTAACTCAATTCAAAAGGGTTGAAGGAAGTCTGATTACTATTATCGCAGTGACAACACCATGGCATCGCCATGAATACTATAATATATCGCAGTGACAACACCATGGTGTCGCCATGAATGTGGATCGCATGACTGGCAATGCCCCAAACTATCAACTAAGCAATCAAAATCATGTATTGGACAACCAAAATGTAGGCAATATATATCTGTATTAATCCAGAAAATGGAAACGATGAGCGATTTTTTTAGCCGACCAGTTGACAGCCGACGAATTCGAATATCACGAACACCACGACGTAAATGGAACTATACAAATTAGGGACAACCGTTCAAATATGA
>JAVTVY010044813.1:0-20046 GCA_036873755.1 Hanleya hanleyi
ATTTTTGCCTTTTTCATCAAAAAAATGATGAAACTCAATTTTTTCAACTTTTTCATCGCACCAATTACAGAACTGAGGTTGGTCACATGTTTGATCATATGTTTCTTCAGAGACCAACAAATACTGACAATTCTATTTACATGAATTATATCACAGTCTACAACAACATTGCTAAAATAACTTGGTGTTACGAGATAACTCATTGGCCCAAACCATGACAGGGTGCCGTGTATCATCAACAATTGAAGGCGACATTAGCATGACGTGTCTTCTTAGAGCAACAACAACATATAGAACTGCTGCTGCATTGTCGATCAAGATATAAACTTCGGCCTAAGATAGTCAGCCGTTCACTTGTTACGTGCATGTTTTGTGCACTCCGGTACAACCACACCAAACCACAGTACGGCTGTTGTCAGTTAATAGGTTGTTTAGCATGACCTCATGCTAAAACATACATGCTAGCTGCTAGAATTATTAATTATTGAAGCTAAAAATTTTTACCGTTAACAGAGAAGATTGTGATCGAATATATAACCTGGCAACATGCCAACATTCCTTTTTACAGATTTGTACACTCTGAAATCTTATGTCTCATAAATATCGCCAGAAAAAAATATTTATGAAATATTTATTCTCTAAAGAGACATTTTAAGTTTGCTTTACTTTAATTGAAACATTATGTAAATAATTATGGTAGACAGTAAAACTCAAATGCACACACATTGTGTAAACAGAAATCAAGGGAAAAAACTCTTACTTGTGACAAATATTAAAGATAACTGCAGAATTTATTACCCGAATTTTCAACGTCAGTAGTCCCCTCTTATTGAAATTTTATTTTATTTCTTTTACACTGACTGAAGATAGGGATTCTCTGTCCACGGCGACGAATTTTGTATGTCCGTCGTCCTCAAGCTACGAGTATTCGTCGACAGTCTGTGTTGTTGTTGTTGTCGGGAGTGAAGACGTGAAGCGCCCGACCACTTCGATCAAAAGCATTTCATCAGATAAATATGGATGGTTAAATGAACTGGTTGATGAGGAAACAACTGATCCATAAACTAAAACCACGATGGCTTTGGTACGCGACCATCAAAAGTGCCGGAGTTAAAACTTTACTGCCACGTGCTGGACACGAGGGAATCCTCGCTAGAAAAGGACTGTGCCTCGTTTTGAAATACGGCTTTCCCCAAGAATGTGAACCAAGATGGCGGCTCTTCAGTCGCCTTCGCGCTGACTCGCGCTGTGACGGTTCATTCGTTTTACTTAGATTTGCTTACTTATTTCTTTTACGACCAATAATTACTGATAATTAAAATACATGCGGCATTATTTATCTCCAAATTATTGATGCAGGCGGGTCATGCGAAACAACCTATCAACTGACAACTGGTATGTTGTGGGAAAACTAAAAAAAATATTCGTGCACGCTTCGCGTGCAAACATCGCAAAACTCAATTTTTTTTATCAAAACTCAATTTGAAATTTTCTGCAAAACTCAATATATATTGTTTTTCATCGTGGTAACCACGATGAAAAAACGGCTAGAAAAACCCCTGTGGATATACTCATAACTTGTGATATCTCATTATTGACCATTCTCATAACTTGTATTTCCCCATTATAAGCCCTTATGCAATTACAAGAATCGTAGGTAACAAAGCTTTTTTTTTTTATCGTATAAAGCACGAGTTCATTTATCTTTCAAAATATGTATGACATATTTCTTAGTTTATTTTACGTTGATTTCTCAAGTTCCATAACAATTTACCCAGTAGTTTTGGTGAAATCAGTCATGAAAGCATCCGTACACTGGGCCTCCGATGTTGAACTACCGGTGGAGGAAATCAAATTAATACCTGCTCGAGACCAGAATGCAGTGCATATAACATGGTATTGCTGTTGTACATTTGGCACTGCAGAGCCAGGTATCAGTCGCACTCATCAAAATTTGTGATATCTTCAATATTGGCCATCATCATATTTTGTGCTATCCCGAGTGTAGGGGAGCACAGATTCCAAGGTAACTGCCGAAATGTTGTCCCCATTACATTAATGAAGAATCCTTTATGCAGGAGTCAAACGAAATCCCCCCCCCCCCCAACCTCAGGCAAGGGTCGGGCTTTGTGGGGTTTACCTGGGGATTCACAACATGATTACGCCCCAGAGAGTGCATCCTCGCAAGCCAGTGTATCGATCGATCTGTTAGGATCGGTACACTGACTTGGTTACTTACCCATACTAGTTCTGGATATAAATAGGTCAATGGGTTTCATCCAAACCAAACCAATCAGTGAACGCGCTACGCTAGCCGATCATGCCAATCCGCTGCGGGGTACGAGATGTGACACGTTTGGATTTCATCGCGGGCTTTGCTGCTTTGATGTCGGGATGAAATCGACATCGGAAGTCAAACCAAAAACCGCAGGCTTGGGATACCGACATGCTAATTCAAAACAAGCGCGGGGGATGAAATATACGAGATTGTATAATAGAGGCATCGACTCAAGAACTCATTCGAATAACCAAAAATGTCCCTGTAAACCCTCTGCGAGGATGTAGGGTTTACCTGGATGCAGAAAATGAGGCTTTCACACATTTTCAATCCAGTTTAAGTTGGGATTCAGTTAATATTTTTGGTTGAGGTTTAGGTGGGCATTCACTTCAATGTTTTGCCCTAGGGGGTAGGGCATTGAAGCATTTTAACAACTCATTTGCTTACTCCCAACTAAACCCCCGAGTTTGATGAGGGGAGGGGGGTTTCGTTTGACTCCTGCATCAGTTCAACTATGTGTTTACACTCTGTGCTACCCCGAAAATGGTAGAACAGTGAATTTCTGATATCTTTTGATATATAAATGATAAGTAAAAGCTATGTTATCTTAGTTCTTGTTCCCAAAATTGACCATTCTATTACGTCGTGTTATCTCTGATTAGGACACGATTTAGATGGAGAAAACCATCTATGAATTGATGTGATATCTGACGGTCATAATTCATAGATGGAGCACGAAGTCACACGTAAACACCGAGTAAAAATCCGGTTCCCCCTCGTCGGAAGTCATTCGTAAACACTGAGTAAAAATCCGATTCCGTCTGGCGAGGGGGAAACAGATTTTTACTCGGTGTTTACGTATGACTCCGTGCTCCATCTATGAATTACGACCATCAGATATCACATCAGTTCATATGGTTTTCTCCATCTTGACACGATTATGAATATCAAAGGAGAACATATTTGTTATTTGACATCACCTAATACCTTTTTCTGTTTTCAATAATAGCATAATATCGCATAAAGATAATCACACCATTCGACCATTATTTCGCATATTTTTATTTTGAACACTCAGGGTCTGTTCACGTATGACATACTATGTCCCACGCCAAAATGTGTCTCTTTTTGCGATGTCAAACTCGAATTGGATAATTTAACAGTATGGAAGGGTTCGTTTACAATTCAAGGCGAACAAACAGATTTCAAATCTATTCCGAAGAAAATCACTAGTTCTGGAATGATTGGAACCATCTTTAAATTGATAATTACTGACAAACTTCAAGAACTATTACCTCTTTCTGTTCAACTTGCTCCGAAGCCATGTTGCTGAAATTCAATATGGACGTAAATCACATGGTACCGGCGAATTCAAACCGAGGCTCCACAAAATGCCATTTCCGGTTAACGAAAAACATGGTTTAGAGATTATTAGCGTTGATAAATGTAATTTAAGACAACATCGGATGGTACTAATAGAGTCTAGCAGTGTACTGTAGATCAGAAAACATTGGTTGATATCCAGCAACACGACATCAAACAGATCATGTAACTGACCTAAGGGAAATAACTCTATCTGTACTTCCCAAGTATAGTTATAGTTATTTCCCTTAGACCACAGTGCACTGTGAGGTATAAAACACTGCATTATGAGATCACGTTTATTCAGTTCTTCGTCATGGTATTTTTCAATATATTGCAGCATTTTGCAGGCATCTTTCGGGATAACCGTTGGTACTTATCGTGTTACGTCAACAAAACGTAACAGAAAGATGTGTGAAGTCAAGGATTAACAATCAAATATTTATTTACAATACTAAAATCATATACAATTTAAGTAAGGTTAGTACAACAAATAAATGTGTGAAATATAGTCTTACTGTTCAATGCTATATACCGATGTGCGCTTTACAGTCCTTGTAATATGTCCAATATCCGATGGTGTAGACCATGCAGCAGCCAACAGTCAATACACAGGAGTACGTAAGTAATCCAGCAGTAACACAGCGTAACAGACCCACATAATGGCCAGTTTGAATTCCCTGCTGAATGACTGACTGAGCGCTATTTATACTCTACGAGGCATTCCAGATCATTCTACCAATTCAAGAAGCTTCTAGAATACACATTATTACTGTATCATCTGACCTAGATACAATTTACAGTAGCCTTCCAGGAAGCTCCAAGTGTCTGACCCACATAAGACTAGCTTGCGTCAGCTTCCAGAAACATCCACAATGTCTAATAATAGACTACAATAACATGACACTCTCCCTCTTAAAAATAAATAAAGTTTCAAACTTGGAACTTTCTTGACAATTCAAAACATTATTGCAAAAAAAATCTATATTACAACAGCAAAAATGTTGACAAACATATGTACATTATATGCGAGACAAACAATCAGCAATCAAATTGTCCTTGACCTTAATATGTCTGATTTCGATATTGTATTCTTGTAACATCAAACTCCATCTCAACCATCTTTGATTTTTGTTTTTCATCTTACTTATGAAAACAAGTGGATTGTGATCACTGAATACAGTGATTGGCAAGGATGAAGAAGTAACATAAACATCAAAATGTTGTAAAGCCAATATCATTGCCAAACTTTCTTTCTCAATTGTAGAATAATTTCTCTGATGTTTATCAAATTTACGTGAAAAATAACATATTGGGTGATCTACACCATCTATACATTCTGAGTAGTAGGGAGCAAGCATTTAAAGCCGTATTTCGTAGTAGAAATGCGAATTTCGTGCCCTATTGACCTTTTGCGCATTTCTTGGAGGTCACGTGCCGTGCATGGGGAGGTCAAGTGTACATGAATTTTGACCTCGAATTCATCCACGGTGATGCGGTCTGGTGGTCATGCGGTCTCTTCCGCGGACAGAAAGTAGTTCCATGTCAACCAGGTGACTTCCAATGTTAATGTATATACGGGGAATGCCTAAACAGAGTATGGGAATAGACGTTTTGGGGTCTAGGTGGGCCACTATTGGTCCGATTGGGTGGAGTGAGGTATCAAAGTGAAGCATTCGTGAAGGCGCATCCAGTCATGGGTGGGTGCATGTGAAATTAGGATTTTCCCCGAAAATATAAAAAGCGGAACACGGACTTTACCCCTAAAATAGGGGAAACACGTATCAACCTTAGCCAAAAGGGCTAATATCGGTCCCCGGGCTTATTAGGACCTGCCTATCAAGTCAATGGGGTGGGTGCATGTAAAATTAAGATTTTTTTTCGAAAATATAAAAAGCGGAACACGGACTCGTACAATTATATGTATTATACAATATAAGGGAAAATGCCTGTATGGGGTATGGGGATGGTCATTTTTTTTTTGCATTTTACCATGTTTACTATGGGTTATGGGGTCTTGTTTTTCACATCTCAACAAGAAAAACACAGTGGGAGGGGTCCCGGAGCGAATCGTTGAAATTTTTTGGAAAAGTACAGGGTAGGGCTGTATATAGGCCTATAGGCTGGCTATGGGATATGGGGGTGGGAAAAAAAAAATTGTGGGTTTTACTATGGGTTGTGGGGTCTTGTTTTTCACGTCTCGCCAAGAAAAACACAATGGAAGGGGTCCCGGAGCGAATCGGTGAAATTTTTCGAAAAAGTCACGGAGGTCTGGGTAGGCCCCTAGGCATATACTGCATGGCTGTGGGGGTATAGATCCATACTGGGTGGAGTCTGGCCGTAGTATAGAAACCGGGCATTTTGGGGTGTGCGTGGGGATGTGTTTGGGGTAGAGATGGACCACTATGGGTCCAAGTGGGTCGTGAGAGGTGTCAAAGTGAAGCTTGTGTGGGGTAGAGTCAGAATGACGTGTTTTTTATTGCAAGTCGCGTCAATATGCGCATGGGCAGTTGGGTGTAGTAGCCAAAGTGGGCATTTTGGGGCAATGAAGGAAAGTATTTGGGGTAGATTACAAGCGTCTGGTCCGTCATTCATAATTCAGCCGTCGTCCATTAGAGAATATCCGCGTCCATAATCCAAAGACCTATTCCATATTCCATATATCAGTATTAGCACCAAATTCAAAAAGACAATCATGTATACATAAACATAGGCTTGTTTCCTGCAAGAGAGAAGCGGTCAACAGTTTTCAATGATGCCGGCAAGACATCATGATGTTCCAAAAATATCAAATCCGTATCGCTGATCAGTACTCTTAATCCATAATTCGTTGTAAAGTCGTCATCTAAAGAATGATATATCTCAGTCACGCTTTGATTGTGACTGTTCATATGAGTACCATGAGGATCTTACATGGATTCATACGACCCCTAGCCCCGGGTTAAGCGGAATTAGACACAAGTTACGAAACGTAACGCCATAGATCTTGCACGCTACGCTCGTATTTTGCTATCAGCATGCGATATGTATCGCCAAATTTGAGAAACTTTGAGTGGAGGCGCTTGGTGGTGTAGCCCTGTTTTATAAGTTTCTGCATCAATGTTTTGTGACGTTGATTAAAATCGTCACATTTAACACAGGGCCAGTGAAGGAAGGTATTTGGGATAGAGATGGACCATCCTTGGTCCGAATGTGTCATGGGAGGTGTCATCTTGTAGCTCTCGGGGTGTACATCCCGATTTGAGGGCTGTGCACGTCATCTGTGACGTCATGGGTGACGTCATCAGAACGAGTAGTAGCGAAAGTGGGCATTTTGGGGCAGTGAAGGAAGATATCTGGGGTAGAGAGGGACCATCCTTTGTCCGAATGTGGCGTTGGAGGTGTCATCTTGTAGCTCTCGGGGTGTACATCCCGATTTGAGGGCTGTGTACGTCATCTGTGACGTCATGGATGACATCATCAGTACGAGTAGTAGCGAAAGTGGGCATTTTGGGGCAGTGAAGGAAGGTATTTGGGGTAGAGAGGGACCATCCTTGGTCCCAATGTGTCGTGGGAGGTGTCATCTTGTAGCTCTCGGGATATAGACTCCGATTTGAGGGATGTCCACGCCATCTGTGACGTCATCGGTGACGTCATCAGTAGGAGTAGTAGCGAAAGTGGGCATTTTGGGGAAGTGAAGGAAGGTGTTTAGGGTAGAGAGGGACCATCCATGGTCCTAATAGGTCGTGTGGGGTGTCATCTTGTAATTCTCTGCATGTAGACGCAACTACACACTTGGTGGTCGCATCGTGCATGAATACTACATATGACTTGATACTGTGAACTATAACTGTATAAGTCAGTATGGCCGAGTGGTCTAAGGCGCCAGTCCTAAGTGCTGGTCTGCGCAACGCAGGGCGTGAGTTCGAATCATACTCCTGACACATGAGTTTTTTGTATATACACCTTTTGTATTATACCATATCTGTGCAGTATTATACTATATCTGTCCAGTATTATACCGAATCTGTGTTGTATTATACCATATCTGTCCTGTATTATAACATATCTGTCCTGTATTAGACAATATCTTCGCTGTATTTAATGTACATGTACTCTGCGTATGTCCATGTATTCTGTGCATATCCATGCACATATACTATGTGCCTGTACATGTACTATTTGCTTGTACATGTAATCTGTTCATGTACATGTACTCTGTGCATGTCATTCTACATATACTCCGTTCACGTCCATGTATATATACTCTGTTCAAATCCATGTACATACTCTTCGTCCATATCGCTATATAGCTGAAATATTGCGGAATGCGACGTTAAACCTTAATTCTCTCTCTCTCTCTCGCTCTCTCTCTCTCTCCTCTCTCTCTGTCTCAATGAACATGTACTCTGTACAATGTCGCATGATGTAGACCGGTGAGAGAACAACAACAACAAGGATGACAGGTCAATCATTTTATTATACCCTCTAGTACATCATACCCAAGCTGGGGGAGCCGCGTTGGGTATGTTTACAATACAAGTAGCCTCTTGTCCAATCAGAGGCCGCCATTTGGTGCTGCATCTGTCATATTCGTTCTTGTCCGTTAGATGTATTCTCGGCTGCTCTTGTCCAATCAGAAGTCGCCATTTCAGAAAGTTCCATCTTCGGCTATGTTCGCTCTGAACCATTTGTTCTAATCATCATCGGGCAGGCCAGGATACCGTTGAGGCAAAATATCCTCAGATAGTGTTTGCGCATTCTGAGTATCTATCAGTGCATGGGTGAATACATTCATCCGATGGGAAGATTCCGTAATTTTGTCACGAAAAACGTGACATTGATGACCCACTCCACTATCCACTTGATGTTGGGGCGCTGTTCATAGGCCCATCCCAAGACATCCAATTGGTCCACTTGGTCCAGCACGGGCTCTAGCGACGCCCGGTTAATGATGGTAAACGGTTGGTCAAATACCCGGATGTTACTGCTCGAGTAAAAGTATCGGACTTGGTCTGTCTCCTTATGCTGCACAAGGGTATAAGTGAGAGATTGAGGTTCTATATCTCATCCAAGGGTGGTGTGTAGGGTGTCAAATCGAAGCTCTGGTGGTACAGACCAAGATTTGAGGGATATCCACGTCATCTGTGACGTCATCAGTACGAGTAGTAGCGAAAGCGGCCATTTTATGTGTGCAATGGAGTGCGTTTGAAAGGGGCCATCTTCGGTCTGGCTACCTGGTAGAGTTACCTGTGTGTGTGTGTGCGTTTGTGTTTGTACGTGCGTGCGTGCGTGTGTGTGAGGGTGTGTGTGTGTGTGTACGGGTGTGCGTGCGTGCGTGCGTGTGCGTGTGTGTGTGCGTGTGTTTGTACGTCTGTGCGTGCGTGTGTGCGTGTGCGTGTGTGTGTGCGTGTGTTTGTGCGTCCGTGCGCGCGCGTGCCTGTGTGTGTGTGTGTGTGTGTGTATGTGAACATTGTGCTTAGTTAGCCGTCTCTCTTTCGGAAGATATGGAGGCTCTGAAGAGCCGTTCTTTTCTGTCGCTGTAAGACGGAACTGTCATTGCCACAGCGTCAGGGTCAATAGGGCAAAGACCATTGTGAGACCAACGAGACGTCGCTGGTTCCGGCGTGAGCGCTCGTGGTCCATAGCCCGAACATCAAGGATGGCTGTCATAGTCTCGTAGTGGTGGGTGATAGCACACCTCGCCATCGAGTCCACTCTGTTGAGAATCGCTTCTGTGAACTCTTTCAGGATCTGGCGTCGCCCCTCGTTGTCGTCGCCATCTCCAAACATGGACCGAACTACTGCTCGGTAACCCATGAGTGAATTAACCACGGTCGCATGCTGTAAATTGCGAGTCGCATAGGAATGGGTCTCCGTCATGGCTCTGCAACCGTAGGAATGGGGGTGTGGGGTACAGAGGGACGTGTTAGACCATGCTACACATGCGCGTCTACACGTAGCTCTACGTGTGTAGTCCGTGATAAGTACTATTATGATTGGTTAGTCCAAAAAGAGAGCAACAACAACAAAAACAACAAAGATTACAGGTCAATCCTTTTATTAGTCCGGCCATCACAGCACAGCCACGCTGGGGGAATCGCTATGGGTGTATTTACAATTCACTTATGCTTTTGTCCGTGTATTCAGAAGTTCATTGTGCTGATCTCAGACTGCTCTTGTCCCATCAGAAGCCGACCCTCAGAATAAGTATAAGTCATGTTGAAGGATGGAACACAAACTGTGGACGTCTTTCGGATTGATGGGGATCAACCGAGTGTGGAGTCTGAAGACTCGACTGCAATGCTGGCATTCATGGCTGGGTGCCTTATGTACCGACCGTTGATGTCGCCGTAAATTATCCTTACGATTAAAGGACTTCCTGCAGATCGAACACGTATACTCGCCAACAGCACCTTGAAAAGTAGACTCATGGATGGGGTCAAACATCACGGGCTCATCAACCCTCAAGCATGCATGTCCATGGCTTACACGTTGGTGAGATCTCAACTGGCTGTGTAGTCTGAAGCGGTGTCCACAATCCCCACATTGATGCCTGGATGTCTCATGGAGACATCGTTCATGGCGGTGTAAACTATCCAGACGATTAAATGTATCCCCACAGGTCTCGCAGGTGCACTGGGCAGTAGCGTCGTGGATGCTAGACTCATAACGTTGTAAGTCGTGCAAGCGTGTAAAGGACTTGGAGCAAGTGATACACGTGAACATCGTGTCGTAAGTGGTTGAACGAATGTCTGCTGAAAGTGTCAGACCGCTTCCCTAGCTGTTGATCTATTTTTAGAATTACAAGCGTCTAGTCCGTCATTCATAATCCAGCCGTCGTCCATTAGAGAATATCCGCGTCCATAATCCAAAGACCTATTCCATTTTCCATATAACGTATTAGCACCAAATTCAAAAAGACAATCATAGTATACAAAAACATAGGCTTGTTTCCTGCAAGAGAGAACACTCAGTTCAACTACCCCCAAGTCGAGGACCGAGATGTACTGGTGTACGACTGAGCTGCATTGCGCGAGTGCGCGTGTGTGTGTGTATGCATCTGTGTGTGTATTGGTGTATGCGTGTGCGTGTGTGTGCATGTCTGTGTGTATGTGTGTATGTGTATGCGTCTGTGTGTATGTACGTCTGTGTGTGTGTATGCATGTCTGTGTGCGTGTGTGTGTATGCATGCATGTGTGTGTATACGTCTGTGTGTTGGTGTGTGTGTGTCGTGTGCCATGATACAGACAGATGAGAGAAAATGATCAACAAGTTGATAAGTGTTCCTATAGTCCGAAAGTGACCTTTGAACTCGCGCTGCTCGGTAGTGACGTCATCGTACGCAGGCGCACGCACACACACACACAGATGCATACACACACACACACACACGCGCGCGCGCGCAATGCAGCTCAGTCGTACACCAGTACATCTCGGTCCTCGACTGGGGGTCCTTGAACTGAGTGTTCTAAAAATAGATCAACGGCTAGCTTTCTATAAAAGGGAAGCGGTCTGACACTTTCAGCAGACATTCGTTCGACCACTTACGACACGATGTTCACGTGTACCACTTGCTCCAAGTCCTTTACACGCTTGCACGACTTACAACGCCATGAGTCTTGCATCCACGACGCTACTGCCCAGTACACCTGCGAAACCTGTGGGGATACATTTAATCGTCTGGATAGTTTACGCCGCCATGAACGGTGTCTCCATGAGACATCCAGGCATCAATGTGGGGATTGTGGACACCGCTTCAGACTACACAGCCAGTTGAGATCTCACCAACGTGTAATCCATGGACATGCACGCTTGAGGGTTGAGCAACCCGTGATGTTTGACCCCATCCATGAGTCTACTTTTCAAGGTGCTGTTGGCGAGTATACGTGTTCGATCTGCACGAACTCCTTTAATCGTAAGGATAATTTACGGCGACATCAACGGTCGGTACATAAGGCACCCAGCCATGAATGCCAGCATTGCAGTCGAGTCTTCAGACTCCACAGTCAGTCGCTCTCCATCAATCCGAAAGACGTCCACAGTTTGTGTTCCATCCTTCAACATGACTTATACTTATTCTGAGAGTCGGCTTCTGATTGGACAAGAGCAGTCTGAGATCAGCACAATGAACTTCTGAATACACGGACAATAGCATAAGTGAATTGTAAACACACCCATAGCGATTCCCCCGGCGTGGATGTGCTGTGATGGCGGGGCTAATAAAAGGATTGACCTGTAATCTTTGTTGTTGTTGTTGTTGTTGTTGCTGCTCTCTTTTTGGACTAACCAATCATAATAGTACTTATCACGGACTACGCACGTAGAGCTACGTGTAGACGCGCATGTGTAACATGGTCTAACACGTCCCTCTGGACCCCACACCCCCATTCCTACGGGACCAGAGCCATGACGGAGACCCATCCCTATGCGACTCGCATTTTACAGCATGCGACCGTGGTTAATTCACTCACGGGTTACCGATCAGTAGTTCGGTCCATGTTTGGAGATGGCGACGACAACGAGGGGCGACGCCAGATCCTGAAAGTGTTCACAGAAGCGATTCTCAACAGAGTGGACTCGATGGCGAGGTGTGCTATCACCCACCACTACTGGACTATGACAGCCATCCTTGATGCTCGGGCTATGGACCACGAGCGCTCACGCCGGAACCAGCGACGTCTCGTTGGTCTCACAATGGTCTTTGCCCTATTGACCCTGACGCTGTGGCAATGACAGTTCCGTCTTACAGCGACAGAAAAGAACGATTCTTCAGAGCCTCCATATCTTCCGAAAGAGAGACGGCTAAATAAGCACGATGTTCACACACACACACACACACACACACGCACACGCACGCACGCACGCACGCACAGACGTACACACACACACACACACAAACGTACACACACAGGTAACTCTAACACGTAGCCAGACCGAAGATGGCCCCTTTCAAACGCACTCCATTGCAAAACATAAAATGGCCGCTTTCGCTACTACTCGTACTGATGACGTCACAGATGACGTGGATATCCCTCAAATCTTGGTCTGTACCACCAGAGCTTCGATTTGACACCCTTCACACCACCCTTGGATGAGATATAGAACTTCAATCTCTCACTTATACCCTTGTGCAGCATAAGGAGACAGACCAAGTACCCAACGCGGCTCCCCCAGCTTGGGTATGATGTACTGGAGGGTATAATAAAATACCTGTCATCCTTGTTGTTGTTGTTCTCTCACCGGTCTACATCATGCGACATTGTACAGAGTACATGTTCATTGAGAGAGAGAGAGAGAGAGAGAGAGAGAGAGAGAGAATTAAGGTTTAACGTCGCATTCCGCAATATTTCAGCTATATAGCGATATGGACAAAGAGTATGTACATGGATTTGAACAGAGTATGTATACATGGACGTGAACAGAGTACATGTAGAATGACATGCACAGAGTACATTTACATGGACAAGGAACATGTATATTGACAGAGTACATGTACATGAACAGATTACATGTACAGGCAAATAGTACATGTACAGGCACATAGTATATGTGCATGGATATGCACAGAATACATGGACATGCGCAGAGTACATGTGCATTAAATACAGCGAAGATATTGTCTAATACAGGACAGATATGGTATAATACAGGACAGATATGGTATAATACAGCACAGATTCGGTATAATACTGGACAGATATAGTATAATACTGCACAGATATGGTATAATACAAAAGGTGTATTTACAAAAAACTCATGTGTCAGGAGTAGGATTCGAACCCACGACCTGCGTTGCGCAGACCAGCACTTAGGACTGGCGCCTTAGACCACTCGGCCATCCTGACTTTTACAGTTATAGTTCACAGTGTCAAATCATTTGTAGTATTCATGCACGATGCGACCACCAAGTGTGTAGTTGCGTCTACATGCAGAGAACTACAAGATGACACCCCACACGACATATTAGGACCAAGGATGGTCCCTCCCTACCCTAAACACCTTCCTTCACTTTCCCAAAATGCCCACTTTCGCTATTACTCCTACTGATGACGTCACAGATGACGTGGACATCCATCAAATCGAAGTCTACACCCCGAGAGCTACAAGATGACACCTCCCACGACACATTAGGACCAAGGATGGCCCCTCTCTACCCAAATACCTTCCTTCACTGCCCCAAAATGCCCACTTTCGCTACTACTCGTACTGATGATGTCACCCATGACGTCACAGATGACGTGCACAGCCCTCAAATCGGGATGTACACCCCGAGAGCTACAAGATGACACCTCCCACGACACATTCGGACCAAGGATGGTCCCTCTCTACCCCAAACACCTTCCTTCACTGCCTCAAAATACCCACTTTCGCTACTACTCGTTCTGATGACGTCACTCATGACGTCACAGATGACGTGCACAGTCCTCAAATCGGGATGTACGCCCCGAGAGCTACAAGATGACACCTCCCACGACACATTCGGACCAAGGATGGTCCATCTCTACCCCAAATACCTTCCTTCACTGCCCCAAAATGCCCACTTTGGCTACTACTGCTACTGATGACGTCACAGATGACGTGGACAGCCCTCAAATCGAGATGTACACCCCGAGAGCTACAACATGACACCTCCCACGACGCATCCGGACCCATAGTGGTCCATCTCTACCCCAAATACTTTCCTTCACTGCCCCAAAATGACAACTTTGGCTACTACACCCAACTGCGCATGCGCAGATTGACGCGACTTGCAATAAAAAACACGCCATTCTGACTCTACCCCACACAAGCTTCACTTTGACACCTCCTACGACCCACTTGGACCCATAGTGGTCCATCTCTACCCCAAACACATCCCCGCGCACACCCCAAAATGCCCGGTTTCTATACTACGGCCAGACTGCGCATGCGCAGACTATTGAACACGGAGTAACCATTAGTCTAGTCGGCTGCTCCTCCACGAGAGCTTCAAAATAAGACCTCATACGACACCATAGGACCATTAGGGACTCACCTAGACCCCAAAACGTCCACCCCGTATGGACCTATACCCCCATAGCCATGCAGTTATAGACCTATGGGCCTACCCAGACCTCCGTGAATTTTTCGAAAAATTTCACCGATTCGCTCCGGTACCCTTCCCATTGTGTTTTTCTTGGCGAGACGCGAAAAACAAGACCCCACAACCCATAGTAAAACTAAAAAAAAATTTGTATAATACAGGCGGGCCTATGGGCCTACCCGGTACTTTTCCAAAAATTTCACCGATTCGCTCCGAGACCCCTCCCATTGTGTTTTTGTTGGCGAGACGAGAAAATCAAGACCCCACAACCCATAGTAAAACCCACCAAAAAATTTCCCAGGTTGGCCCTATACCCCCATAGCCAGCCTATGAAACTATATACAGACCTCGGTGACTTTTTCCAAAAATTTCACCGATTCGCTCCGGGACCCCTCCCATTGTGTTTTTCTCGGCGAGACGTGAAAAACAAGACCCCACAACCCATAGTAAAATGCAAAAAAAATGACCATCCGCATATTTTTCAGGCATTTTCCCTTATATTGTATAATACATATAATTGTACGAGTCCGTGTTCCGCTTTTTATATTTTCGAAAAAAAATCTTAATTTTACATGCACCCACCCCATTGACTTGATAGGCAGGCCCCGATAAACCCGGGGATCGATATTAGCCCTTTTGGCTAGAGTTGATAGGGGGTTTCCCCTATTTTAGGGGTAAAGTCCGTGTTCCGCTTTTTATATTTTCGGAAACAAATCCTAATTTTACATGCACCCACCCCATTGACTTGATAGGCAGGTCCTAATAAGCCCGGGGACCGATATTAGCCCTTTCGGCTAGGGTTGATAGGTGTGCTAGGGGCCGTGTGGTCATATCATCCATGTTGCCACATGAACAGGTACAATAAAAGGGTACCTGAGATACAACACATATCACGAATCGTTAGATTCTTGGTATGTGCTTTAGAATAGGTTTACCAGAAGACTAGTCTGTGAAGTCATATGACGCAGTCAGTATGTCGGCACCTCTTCCCACTTCCCTTATATGTGTTGTAATTTTTACCTGTATATGGCGAGATTCTACTGGTGGACGTTTCGTCCCCGAGGCCCGCCCCCTGTACATAACTTTTGGTCTTTGATATATGTTGGCATTTGTGGGAAGTTGATGCTGGGTCGACATCGGGCCTTACAGACTTGTCTTTTGTGTTAATTGCCGTCATTTACATCTGACCACGATACAGCTCACCAATCTCCAATGTACGAGTTGTCACAGCGAAACAGCTCACCAATTACCGGTATACGAGTTGTCAGAGCATTTCCATCATAGCTCTCTAGATTTGTATTAATACCGCTTATGCCGGTGCTAGGGGCCGTGTGGTCATATCATCCATGTTGCCACATGAACAGGTACAATAAAAGCGTACCTGAGATACAACACATATCACGAATCGTTAGATTCTTGGCATGTGCTTTAGAATAGGTTTACCAGAAGACTATTCTGTGAAGTCATATGACGCAGTCAGTATGTCGGCACCTCTTCCAGCTTTCCTTATATGTGTTGTACTTTTCCCCTATTTTAGGGGTAAAGTCCGTGTTCCGCTTTTTATATTTTCGGGAAAAATCCTATTGTTACATGCACCCACCCATAACTGGATGCGCCTTCACGAATGCGTCACTTTGATACCTCACTCGACCCAATCGGACCAATAGTGGCCCACCTAGACCCCAAAACGTCTATTCCCATACTCTGTTTAGGTATTCCCCGTATATACATTAACATTGGAAGTCACTTGGTTGACATGGAACTACCTACTGTCCGCGGAAATGATTGCATGACCACCAGACCGCATCACCGCGCATGAATTCGAGGTCAAAAGTCATGTGCACTTGACCTCCCCATGCACACCACATGACCTCCAAGAAATGCGCAAAAGGTCAATAGGGCTCGAAATGCGTTCTTCTACTACGAAATACGGCTTTAGATGCTTGCTCCCTGCTACTCTTCTGGTAACAAAACGGCACGAGCAGCAACAGCCAATTTAAAAGGTGAATCAAAATCTGATGCTGAAAGAACTGGCGCGCTCTTGAGTATGGTTTCAGGTTTTCAAAAGCCGATTCACATTCATCGATCCAAACAAAACTTGCCCTTTTTCTTAAGAGTTGAATTAAAGGCACAGTAATATCTGAATAATTTGGACAAAATTTTCTGTAGTAACCAGCCATACCCAAGAAACGCATCAGTTGTCCCTTACATGTTGGTCTTGGAAATAGCGAGATAGCACTAACCTTAGCATCTACAGGTTATCTGACCTACAACATGACCCAAGAATGTTACACGTGCATGTCCAAATTCACTTTTTCCAAGGTTGACTGTCAGCTTGGCGTCGCTTAGTCGATTGAATAGTGCGCGAATTCTCTGTAGATGATCTTCCCATGTATCGCTGTAAACAGTGACGTCAGCAATGTAAGTCTCACATCCTTCCAAACCAGAGTCACACGGTTGATGAGACGCTGGAACGTGGCCGAAGAATTTTTCATTCAAAATGGCATGACTTTTGTACTGGAACAGACCCCCCGAAGTGACGAATGCTGATATCTCATTCGCACGATCTGTCAGTGGAACTTGCCAAACTCCTTTCAGAAGATCAAACTTTGACGCAAACTTGGCACTTCCCACTTTATAAATGCAATCGCCAATGTGTGGAATAGGGAATTTGTCTGTTTTGGTCAATGTGTTCACCTTTCTGTAGTCAGTACACATCCTGTAACTGCCATCTTAGTGAGAGTGTAAAACAAGTTGTTTTACGGGAGACATTGTAGATCCAAACACTGCTTACATTTGAACATGAGACGTCACATTCCAAGACCTAAATGGCCGGTCAGCGCATCAAACTCGAATTCCGGACGTGTCCGGAATGAAAAAGACCCCCATGATGCATATCGTTTAGAAATACAAACCAGAGAATAATGTCAAATAAATAAAACATTTATTTTTCAAAAATAAAATGAGGTACATGTTGTAATTTAAACAGATAATCTAGACTGAGAATGGAGTACAGTACTATAAGTTTTTTAAAAAATGCAGAACATGGGAAAAGAAAACAAAATGTTTATGCATTTATATTGAGAAAACAGAAGATTGGAAAACTTAAAAAATATATAAAAGAGGAATGCAGATGCAATATCACCCAGCTGTGATAATACAGATATTATAAATCCTACTGTCTGCCCCAGATAATATATCCGAGACGCCTCGTTCGACCCACCAAAAAACAAAGATGGTCACAATCTGAAACCTACTCGTGTGGCCAAACATGAACCGACCAATCTTTCCACCAAGTCATTGTCCAATAAATACTGAATCTCTTTTTTTTCAGATAGTTTTGTTTAATGGGATTCAAACGATATGGGTGCTGCTTCACCGGATTAGAATCTGCGATATTGACGTCATGTGAAATGTTATCAGTCCGAGTAGAGATATCTGGAAACAAATGTTCATATTGACTGAGCAGAGTTCCAAGTTCTTCCTGACGCGCTGGTTCGAGATGACACAACTTGGAATCTAAATTAAGTAGAATGTCAGAATTCTGTAATTTGGCCCCTGTCATGGGCTCTTCACAGGTTTCATTATTATCAGGGTCAGAACTAACTAAACTTACAGGCTTAACAGCATTGACAAATGATAATTTGCGTGTCAGAGCGTATTCGTCAGCAAAACGTGCTGCCTGATCTAAGGTGTTAGCATTCTTTTCATCAAGAAATGTTCTAATATCACCATGGATACACCTTTTAAATTCCTCTACCAGCATAAGCTGTCTAAGGCTTTCAAAGTTGTTGTCATTTCAACGGAGGCACACCACCTATTAAATAACTGTTCTTTTGAACCAGCAAATTCTACATGAGTCTGAGAGTTTTCCTTTTCATAACTACGAAACGTTTGTCTATAGGCTTCAGGAACTAATTCATAACTATATCACAATTTGATGCTTGCTCTACCGTCAATTGAGTCAATTGCCTTTCCGATCAAAACACTTTGAAGAAGTAAACTCCAATTTTCTTTTGGCCATTTTAAATTTTCAGCAATTTTCTCAAAATGCTGAAAATATTTATCAACTTCTTTTTCCTGAAATGGTGGAACGAGACGTATTTGACGAGCCGCATCAAATTTTGATTGTGATTGTACAGGTGCATGTGCAGGAGGACTTGTTTGCGACTGTAATTCCATATGCTTCATTTCTAACTGAAACAACTCTTTCTTTGTCTTTTTTTTTCTCTAAATCTAATTCTAATTTCTTTAATTCCAGCTGATTTTGCAATTCTAATTACCTTATTTCCAAATCATCAGTTAAATCAAAATCACTTTCATCCCAAATTTGTTTGCTAACAAAATGTTTAATAATGAGTTTCTTAATTTCTTGCTTCCCCCAAGAAGTTTTAACTTTAATTTGTAGGAATTTACACAGCGCTCTTTGCGGAGTTCGTTAAATTCCTCCTTGCTCTAAGGCAAACTGTGCTGGGTCAAATGACATGCTGATAGTGAACTCCCTGACTTCACAAATTTAGACAATGTTGTAAAGCTGTATCAATTAGAACTATGTGGCAAAGCTGCCAGCTGATCAATAAGGTAAACAAATTCTCCCGGACAGGCCCCCAATTTCTGTTACGTCAACAAAACGTAACAGAAAGATGTATGAAGTCAAGGATTAACAATCAAATATTTATTTACAATACTAAAATCATATACAATTTAGTAAGGTTAATACAACAAATAAATGTGTGAAATATAGTCTTACCGTTCAATGCTATACCGATGTGCACTTTACAGTCCTTGTTGACGCGCACAAATCACTCTTCTGTATAATGGTAATACAACACTGCTCAGTTATACACAGTCCCAGTAAATGTTCAATATCCGATGATGTCAACGAATAGCGTAGACCATGCAGCAGCCAACAGTCAATACACAGTTAGATTATGGCGGGCTTCGTTCTCAATCTTAATCGGTTAGTCGCGACAGCTGATCAGTGCGTGACCTCTCTTGCCGGAGGCATGTCGCGACTGACCAATAAGAATTGAGAACGAAGCTCGCCATAATCTAACTGTTCCTAGATGGATGGACAGTTACGTTGGATTTTGAATCGCCCGGCAAAGGTAAAAAATTGCACAAATTTACTAATTTGACGACGGGAATATATAAAGTGATACTTGTAGAATATGCTGATGTATTTTGTTTGGCGGTAAACCGTTTATTTCTCGATTCACCCAAATTACAACACATATAAGGGAAGTGGGAAGAGGTGCCGACATACTGACTGCGCCACATGACTTCACAGAATAGTCTTCTGGTTAACCTATTCTAAAGCACATACCAAGAATCTAACGATTCGTGATATGTGTTGTATCTC